>MU226470.1:1702524-1714440 GCA_018584345.1 Thuja plicata
CATACAACTTCGCTAGGGTTTCCATCAGATCTTTAGATGTCGTTGCTCCAGTAATATTGAATGCCACCGATTGTGCCAGGCATAAACGAATACTCCCCAGTGCCTTCCTATCCAAAATATCCCAATCTTCCTTAGACATTGCTGCCTCTTTCTTGGCTATTTCCTCTAATGGCCGCCATAGATCCTTCTGTTAGAGATAGTCCTCCATTTGCATCTTCCATAACTGGAAGTTCTTCCCATTAAACTTATCAACCTTCAACCTACCCTCGTCTGCCATTTCTCCCACTTAACCGAGAGACTCTCCCACTAACTCGTGAGACCTGCTTCAGAGAATAGATGAAAGAACGAACGAAAAAACCTCGCTCTGATACCACTTGTTAGAATAATAAGCAGAAAAAATGCAGATATGAACACGGAAGAGAACACAAATGACAGAGATTTAACGTGGTTCACCCAATCCTTGGGCTACATCCACCAACAGCGAGTCCAATATCTTTATTATTATCTAGCGATTACAATATGAAACCTGCAACTCAATCCCGTCACAGGAAGCTATGAAAAATCCCTCATACAATGAAATCTCGAAACCCTAAGCCCTTTTCACAAGCATATTTGACCTAACCTAATTATGACAAAAAATAATCCGACTAATAGAAAATCAATGGTCGACCCTTTACAATATTATTAAATCATTGTTGGCGCTGCCCCTTGACCCTGAGCTTGGGGCCAAAATAGATATGTCTGGGGGAGACCGCGCCGAAAGAAACTGAGTCTGATTAGGCTCCACATACATAACAGAAAGTAGGGTGGATTTGATGGATTTCATTATTAAGGAAGGTTTGCTGGATGTGTATCTGGAAGGGATAAATTATACTTGTTCTAATTGTAAGGTGTGAGCTGATCTTATCCAAGTTAAGCTTGATAGGGTGCTCATCAACCCGGACTAGTATACTAAGTACTCTTGTGATCTTTCTTCTCTTTCCAGAATTGGATCGGACCATTTTCCTATTTCCTTTAATGTTACTCCTTTCTTAGGAAAAACAAATGCTCCCTTCAAATTTGAGAATATGTGGCTTGACCACCCTGATATGGAGAATAAAATAAGGCAATGGTGGAATATAAAGGTGGAAGGAACAACAATGTTCAAAGTGGTTAAGAAATTGGCTAATGTTAAATCTAATGTTAAACATTGGAACAAAAATGTCTATGGGGACATTTTTCAATCCAAAAATAAAACCCAAATGGATCTGAAAGATATTCAGGAGGAAATTCAAACAAATGTCCTGACAGAAAGATTGAAATCCCAAGAGAATCATGTTCTGGCGGACCTCCACAACATCATTGCTAAGGAGGAGACCTTCTGGAGGTAGAGATCCAGATCTCTCTTGTTGAAAGAAAGAGATAAGAATACTAGATTTTTCCATCTTACCGCTCTTAAAAACAAGGCAATAAATAGAATCCACTCCCTATCTGCTACTAGAGGTAAAGTTACTAAAGAAGAGGAAATAAGGGAAGAAATGATGGGGTACTTTGTGACCCTGTTATTAAAAGAACAAAATCTTAAGTTGGAAGACCAAGGGAAATTACTTTCTTTGATCCCTTGTAAAGTGGATCATCCTTCTAATGCTTTCTTAAAATCTATTCCTTCAGATACTGAAATAAAGAAGGCTATTTTTTCTTTTGAGGGAGAAAAATCTCCAGGTCCTGACGGGTTTCAGATGTTTTTCTTCCAGCAATTCTAGAGCATCATAGGTAAAAATGTTTGTTCAGCGGTTAAAGAGTTCTTTGGAACAAAATCTATTCTTAAGGAGTTAAATTCTACTTTTATAGCCCTCATTCCTAAAAAACCTAGAGTTGATACTGTTGATGGCTTTAGACCTATAAGCCTCTGTAACTCTTTATACACAATCATCTCTAAGGTCCTTACATCTAGACTGTTGAGCTTACTGCCTAATTTGATTTCTCCTCAACATAATGGTTTTGTTCCAGGAAGATAGATCATGGACTCTATAATTGTGGATCATGAGAATATTCATTCTCTCCAAGCCTCCAAAAAATAAGGGTTCCTGATGAAATTGGACTTATCGAAAGCCTATGACAGAGTGGATTGGTCTTTTCTTTCTAATATTCTTAGGTCTTTTGGCTTTGATAAAGATGTGATCATAATTATAATGCAATTGGTTTCTACTGTGACTTCTTCTGTGCTTGTTAATGGGGGATCCTTTAATTTCTTTCACCCCACTAGAGGTCTGAGGCAAGGAGATCCAATTTCCTCCATCCTCTTTGTAATAATGGCAAAAAGCCTTGGGAGGTACATCAATAGCATGGTGATAACTAGACAAATTTCTAGTCTTCAACCTTCCTCTGCTTTGCAGAAATGCTCACATGAACAATTTGTAGATGACATTATAATGATGGGGGAAGCCTCTATGAAAGAAGCAATGAATATGAAAAAGGATCTGAATACTTATACTAATGCTTCTGGACAATCTATAAATTGGGAGAAAAGTTCTCCTTTTTCCAGCAATACTCCAAAAGAAAGACAAAGGAAGATCTCTGTCATTCTGGGTTGCAAGATTGGGAATTTCCCTTCTTCCTATTTGGGTCTCCCTTTATGTCACAAACTTGATGACTCTTTCTGGAATGGCATTGTTGACAGATTTCACAACAAAATGGCAGGATGGAAAGGAGCAACTCTAAGTCATTCTGGAAAATTCCATCTTCTGAAATCTGTTCTTCAAAACCTTCCAGTCTATGTGCTCAGTCTCTTCAAAATACCTCAGAAGTTTGCTAACTTGATAGAAAAATCCAGAAAAGATTTCTCTGGTCCGGGGTTGAAGAGAAGAAGAGGTTTAGCCTTGTGGTTTGGGAGGTGGTGTGCAAACCAAAGAAGTTTGGAGGGCTTGGCATCAGAAGTATTAAAAATACTAACAAGGCTTTGCTGGCAAAATAGTGCTAGAGAATCTTTGAAGAGGTGAAGGAATGGAACTCTATTATCAAGAGTAAATATCATCTGTATTCTTTAGAGGATATGTTAAGGAATCCTTTGGACATCAAAGGATCATTCATCTGGAACAATATTTGTAAAGGCAAGGATCTTGTTAGAAAAGGGGTCAGATGGAAACTGGGAAATGGCAGGAAGATTAATTTTTGGAATGACAAATGGTTGAAGGAAAAAGCTCTTAATGAAAAGAAGGAATGGATGCCTGTGATTCTGGACTGTAAAGATATAATTGGGGAAAAGGTTTCTGATTATTGGATCAATGAGGATTGGATAGACCTAAGCTCTTTTGATGCTAACCTTATTATTGTCAACAAACAACTTAACCAATGGTTCTTAAGAGATAATGAACAAGACTCTTTGATTTGGGGTCCCAAGGCAAATGGTAATTTTTTTGTTTGCTCTGCCTCTTCCCTTTTCCACACCCAAGAAGATCATCCAATCAGCTCTCAGGTGTGGAATAATCATCTTATTCCTAAAATTAACATGTTTTTCTGGTTGCTTGTTCATAATAAAATTTTTACTGTGGATAATCTTTGTAAAAGGGGACTTAGTATGCCCAATAGATGTAGATCCTTTGTTTCTCTAAAGTTGAAAATTGTAATCACCTGATGATTCAATGTACTTATACTTGTAAAGTGTGGGATTCTGTCTTCAAACATTTCAACTTGGATTGGGTGAAACCTCATAACTTTCAAGATCTAGTTAAACAGTGGCTCTGCCCCTATACTGGAAAAGACTCCAAAGATCTTTGGAAGTTGTTTCTTCCCCACTTTACCTAGAGAATTTGGAAGGAGAGAAACAATAGTCTTCAGAGAGAAAATCTCCTCCCATGAGATTGTGGCTAATTATATTTCCAGAAGCTTACTAGAAAATTTTAAAGGTACTCTTCCTAGAGACTCCCCCTTAAGAACACTCGGGTTTTAAATAAAATTCTTAACAGGAAAAATCAGGGGCATAAAGATAAGGATTTAACTTTGAGGGAAAATACAAGATGGACAGCTACGTCGATTAGTTGGGTCAAAGGTAACTTTGATGGAGCAGAAAAAGGGAATCCGGGAAGAGCTGGAGTGGGAGGTATAATCAGAGATTGGGCTGGAAACTGTCTAGGAGCTGTTGCTGCCCCTCTGGGAATTCAGACTAACCATGTAGCGAAAGCAAAGGCAGCACTTCAAGTTGTTATTATGGCTAAAGAAATGGGTCATTCAAATCTTTGGTTGGAGGGAGATTCCCTAAACATTATAAAATGTATTAATGGCAAGAATGAGGCTTCTTGGACTATAGTCCATATAATTGAAAAAATAAAATCCTTAATGCTTCTTTTTAAGGAAAGACATATAACCCACATTTTTCGGGAAGGAAATAAGTCGGCGGATGACTTTGCTAATGTGGGGGCCCATATTGATGTCACTCAATCATGGAAAGGGGAAGCGGATCTCAATATTGAGATTTTAAGTCTTATTACATACAATAAGCTTAATCACATTGAAGGCTCTATTAAAACCAAAACTAATGACGAACAGGACACTTAAGATAAAGAGTGATGATAGTTGTCAGTCAAGGAATGTGAGAATTATGAAGAATGTTACCTCACACAGTTTGTGGGTATTATCAAGCATTTTGAAACAGAGAAATCAAATGAGTCGCGCGTTTCTTCCCATTCACATTCAGAAAGATCAGAACACTTCTGCAAATATGGGAGGAGGTTTGAAAAGGGAGGATTCGTTGGACTGCATGAAGTGGAAACAAAAGAAAAAAGTTTGGAAAAGACTGAAGAAGGGTGGTGTGACCCAGTACATGGAGAAATTGCATGGCTGGGACAAAGAAGTAACCAAAAAATTTGCGGATGGCTGGAAGAATGGAAAGGTGAATATGTGGGGTAAGTCTTTTACGCTTACACTGAGCATTATTTCAGAGATTACAGGGCTATCCATAGAAGGTGTGAAATTTTATAGGGGCAACAAACGTATGGGGTCTCAAGCTTTTAAAATTTTCCGTAAATCTGAAGATGAAGAAGCCCTTCTGAGCAAAGGGTCGAGAGATCATTTTGATATTAAGAAAATTAAGAGTCATTGGGCTAATATTCTGACTGTCATGATCGAGTATTTCACTCTGGATAGTTGCTATTCCAAAATCTACAACCTTCACTTTGTGCTTGCTAACCATTTTAGGCATAACAAAAAAGTGTCGTTTCCTTTCTATCTGTTAAGCTCGTTGAATAACAACATCATGAAGCATAGGAAAAAGGCCAGCAATTTGGTGCTTCATGAAGGTTTTATTCTTCTTATCGCAGAATATGCCAGAAACCAAATCCCGGAACCCATTCCTAAAAAGGTTAAAGGGAATGCAAAGAAAAGAACGCTGGAAATTAAAAAGGAGAACCCGAAGAAAAGGTTAAGGAGTAAGAAAGAGGAGAATCTAGACAGAAAGGAGGAGTCTGAAGATCAAACCCTTGATAGTTAGGGTAATAACGAAGAGAACATTCAAGAAGAGGAAAAGGAGGAAGAGCCCGTGACCGAAGAAGATAAACAAGAGAATAAAGAGGAGGCTTTGGTGAAAGAGAAGGAAGAAGCTATGAATGAGGAGGAAACTCAGGTGAATGAGGAGGAGATGCCCTTGAATGAGGAAGAAGAGAACAAGGTAAATGAAGCTGAAAACCAAGAGGAGGATAAAGAAGAAGAAGAGAATGAGGGAAACGACAAGGAGGAAAAAGATGAAGAAGTGAATGAAGGAAAAGACAAGGAGGAGATGACAGAGCAGCCTAATCTGAAGGCTCGTGACAAAAAAAATAAAAAACAGAGAAATGACTTTGACCACAATACTATGGTCGGGTTTGAAATGGATGACACAATTTCAAAGAGTAAGGAGGATCATGGGGCTAGTATGGAGAATTGGATCAGTAAGGATATGAAGCAGCACCTGAAGGAAATGCAAGAAGTCATGGAGCCCTTTAAAACTAAGCTGGAAGATATGGAGAAGGATCTTCTGATGAAGGTAAATAATAACAACAAAAATGATGAGATAACGGCCAGAGTCAATGCTCTTATGGAGGAGAAGCTGAGAGATATGAAAAATCAAATCAGCCACAATGGGCATATGATTAGCATCATTCTCAAGCATAGTAATGAGGGGCTTAAAGTCTCTGTTCAAAATCTTAAAGCTTTATACGCCTATTTGGAGAGTAGCTTGCTAGAGAATACAACCATTACAATTGAAGACAAAGCTGGAAGCTCGGGCCTGGGAACCAGAACTTGAAGTGGCATCAAAAGGAAAATTCCAGAGATTCCAAAGGAGATGAAAGCACTTAAATATTCCATCAATATGATGGAAGATACACAGAAAGAGGCTGAGGAAGTCTTTGAAAGTATTAAGTAATTTTTATTTCTGTTTTGTGCTGGAAACTGCACTGGAAGTTGTGCTGGTAACTGTTTTTTGGCAGCTTTTTGTTTTCCTTTTTTGGGTTAATGGGGGTTTGTCAGGGTCCTTTTTGTTTGCAGCAGGCTATCAATGTTTGTAAGGGCTGTAGATGCCTATCTCTAGTACTTTAATGTAAGTGGTTTCGGGGTCCATATAAAACCTGTATTTACCTTAATAAAAAACAATCCAGATATCTCTTGAAGATGCCTTAAGAAATATGAGGCAATTACTAGAACAAAATACAGAGAATCAAAAGAATTGGCTAGTTTATCATATGACCAACATCCAAAATCAATTAAGAGATGGAAAAAAAGAAAGGGAGATAGGAGATATTAGAGAACAAGCTACAAGATAAAGCAGAACAATTAGAGAGAACAGAGGAAGAGCATGTTTCAAACATAGCTCAACAAACATATATTCAACAAGAGCTGTAGGATAAAGAATCTCAATTCCATAAAGAAATGAAAAAAAAACAAGATGGGACTAGAGCTTGAAAAATAGAATCATCAGACTATGAGATCTTCCTTACAAGCTAGGGAACATGAATTAATAAAAATCTAACAAGAGATTTCAGATACCCTAGAAAAAATAGACAAGTTACAAGAAGTAGAAAATAAAAAAGATGTGCAGAGCCCAAAATTGCATGTGTTTGTCGCTACCCCTGTCCAACCAAGATGCATTACATTGGTTCAAAAACTATGTGTCCCTATAGGACAAAATAGAAGTCTCCATGTTGGCCTTGACACTAGCTTTTAGATTTATTGTTGACTCCCTAAAATTGATCTCTAAAGTTACTTATGTGGTAGATGTCACGCAACAAAGGATCACCCCTATGGTTTTAGAAGCTCAAGACTTGATTGAAAAATTATATGTAATAGATGAGAACATCTTGATGACTACAAGAATTGCTGATAGAAGGTTGGTAGCTAAAAGGGCTAGAGAGTTTATTGAGTGTAATAAATCTTCTAAATATACCAGGGAATGCCTCAGGATTCTCGGGCATTATGTTTCTCAAATGAAGGGGTAGATCAATACGTTCATATAAGGTAGTTTACCTTCCCCTTTCACCTAGGATGGAATGCTACTCGAGGAGGATCAAATGAAGTAGTTGAACGAAAAAAAGACAAGATCAGTCTTTTGTGTAACCCTTTGGATCTGATCTTGATGTGAATCAAGTTGAGTCGATTCTTTCTGCCCTAGCATATCTTTATTTTTACATGGAATCAACAAGACCTACATTGACAAGTTTCTCTTTTAGAGAAATGCTTGAATTGGATGGGGCTTTCCAAAATTTTTAGCTACATGACTTTCCCAATGGTGCAAACTAGGTTATACTACAATCTTCTTTCTCAAAGTTGTAATCCTTTTGCTTTCTTCCTTTTTCCTTCATAGGTTTGTGTGTGCTAGATCTTTGGTTTCTGATGCAGAGCATTTATCACAAACCATAAATCATCAGGGGTACTACTGACCCAAGACCTTTTGCATGATTCAATAACGCATATAAAAAGACTAATTGCTCTTATCAACTTGACTTGACACTTCATAAATCCCACATCTTCACTCATAAGACATCATTAAGGAAAATGGGACTTCAAGTGCTCACAAGACCCAAGTAACTTCAAGGACTTCCTATAGCAATTTTAACACACAAAAAACTTGGTTTAAAACTTCAAAATCTACAAAAAAAAAAAACACCTTGAACATCTTTGGAATGATGAATATGTCATGAAAACACAACACATGGTCAACAAAACATAGACAATGCTTATAACAAATCTCAACAAACTTCATGTCTCTGCCTCAACAATAACTCATAAAAAAATGTCAATTTTCTGAAATGGACTTGTTTGACCCCTTAAATCTCTCAACCAATTTTCCTGGAAAGAAGAAAGTTTGTTTCTAATATAATTGTATTTCTACTCACCAAGTTAAAGGTATTTAGTAGCCCATACATAATTATACTAACACATTTACTGACTATAAATTCTGGAAGAACGTTTTTTAGCAGGCTGCCTTCACAAAAATGGCCATAACTTATTCATCTCTCCATAAAAATCAATGATACTTGATGGAAATGAAATATAACTCATGCAGTTATCAAATCCAAGAGATCTCATTCCATTACTATGTTGTACATGTCCGTACAACTGCATACAATGTGAATGTCCATGTATTCTTTAACAATCATCAATGTAAAACACAGTCATAGGGAATCATTAAATCTTGAACGAAACTTCATAACCTAAGCTCCCACTTTCGAATCTTCAAAAAAATATAAAAAAAAATTGATTCACCAATTCTGAGGTTATTCCACCATGTGGTTTAAGAGATACAAAAATTCTAAGATCTTTGTTTACCCTCATGGAGGGTTTTGATAGTTTTCACAAAAATTAATGTAACTTCCACAAAAATTCATATAAACAAGTACAAATGGAGTCATATGAAAGGTATTTCATTAGACTATCCTTCTAAAAGAAATGCATATTGAAAATACATTTTTCATGAACCTTCACGGTTGTGTAACAGTTACAGATTACTAAAAACATGTGACGGTTTGAGGATTTGATGGTTGTTCCTTGCCAAACCTCCTACATGGCTCCACACTATTGATCTCGACCATACATTGCATTATAAAACTTTTCCAATCTCTCTAATTTCCTAACAAACTCTATAACCGGTGGATTGCATTTTTGCATCACCTTGCACTTTTTGCAATGTTGCAACTTTGCAAGTTTTGCAAGTTTTTTGCATTTTTAACAAAATATAACCAAACTTTACTAAACCACTTAGGCACACTCTAAACATGCCAAAATGGATTTAATGAGCCAAATAACAAATATTTGTTGGGATAATGGAGAGGTGTGTACTGTGAGGGGAGGGGTGAATCAGTGCCCTTAAAAACTTTTAACCAATTCTTTGTAACCACTATTTTGTATTAACCGACTGAGTAGATTGCATACACCAAACATATAGTATCATTATTGAAGTGTAAATGCATGTAAAGTAAACAATACACGTACATAAAGTTAATTACTCATGACACTAGTATTTTGGTATTGCAGAAAACCCCTGTAAGAAGGTAAAAACTACGGTGGGGCTGAGACCCACAAAACTTCACTACTGCAAAAATAAAGTTAGCCTGTTAAAGCTTTACAAAGAATGATCACTTCTGATGATCTTAACTTGTTAGGAGTAACAATGAGATCAATTATATCTACCTCGTGTGAGGATTTTGCAACACAATCTTGTTGGAATAGTCCCAAGGGATAACTGAGAGGGGGGGTGAATCAATTATCAGCTAGTTTAATTCTTTTCTCCAATTAATTACAGAATAACATTAAGCATTAACACATTTAGATAACACAAGATAGAACACAACAATTTTGGTTACGGGGAAACCAAATAGGTAAAAACCCCGGTGGGAATTAGCACCCACAAAAAACTGTACTTGAGTATAATAATCCCTGTTAGAAGATCTTACAACCCTGTTAGGAGTTGATCTTTACAATGCAATAAGTACAGAGACCTGGTTAAGGGTCGGACCCTATAAGGAGTCTTTTACAAATAACCCTGTTAGGGGTGAGGACTCATTGTCCAAAAGCTCACTGCTAAAATGATGAAGGCTGCAACCTTCAGTAAAACAGATATACACTATATCTGATAAATGAACTGTTTGAGTAGACCTATTTTCTTGATCAGTTCTAGTGAATTGTAATCTTCTTCTGATTCTTCACATAGATCTTCAATTGAGGAATGATGTAGACTTACTGTCTAACTTTCTGCTCTGCTCTGTTTTATTCTTTCTCGCTTCATTCACACTTTGCAATCACAATTGAACTGCAATAAGTATCTTCCTCAAGGATAAGGCCATGACGGTCGTAAGAAACACTTCAGCAACTTCCTTGTCAGCTTAAATAAGCAGTTAATCAAAGTTAGGACCGCGCAACTCAAGATGACTAGACGTATCGCTTCACATAGTCGGCTCTACCAAATTAACTCAAACATCACACTTATGTTACAACACGTTTAGCGCCTTTGAATAATCATCGTTAACTCATAACTAAACATGAATACAAACACGCATATCCCAAAGATAGGCACAACTCAACAAACAGTGTAAATACGTCGGCTCTTATCAGATAATCTCCAGAAATTGTAACTGCCAAAATAGATTAACATAACTCAACTTAAACTGCATATTTGAATCTGCGTGTATGAACATTGCATTTGAAACATGTCTACAACATAGATGTAAATGCGCAAGGCTCTAGAATATTTGTACTGATAATTGCTTACATGACACTGCTATATATTATATGTTGTCATCAATGACAAACATACAATCGACTATTTGCACATAAGCAAATCTCCAACAATCTCCCCCTTTGACATTGATGGAAACATATGATATGAAAAACACCATCAACCCAAAGTATCCTCTTTCTTTTTTACAATCTTCTCAATATCCTCATTAAAGGTTCCTCTTCACTGTTGAAGCTCCTCTGACTGTGTTTTTATTTTCATGAATATATACTCCCCCAGAGTATATGCTCCCCCTTACTATATACTCCCCCTTTGACATCGATGGCAAAGGGTGCCAAACACAAATAAGCATAGGTACTACTCTAGAAGTAGAGTAGTCAACCATTCATCAATCACCAAGGACTGATGTTCTTTGCTGCAAATTCTAATCAAACTCAGGAAAGGGAATTACTCCCAACTTCTCCCTGAGATACTCAAAAGTATCTTTTGATAAAGGCTTTGTAGAAATATATGCTAACTGTTCTTTAGTGCCCACATAATCGAACTTTACTTCTCTGACTGTAACTTTTTCTCTTAGAAAATGATATTTGATCTCAATGTGTTTTGTCTTTGCATGCATCACATGGTTCTTTGACATATTGATAGTGCTAGCGTTATCACAGTGAATAATAATAGAATAATCAATCTGAATACCAAAGTCTTTAATCATCTGTTTGATCCAAACCATTGTTGAACAATTCAATGTTGCTGCAACATACTCAGCTTCTACTGTCGACTGAGAGATACAATTTTGTTTCTTGCTTGTCCAAGTAACCAACCTGTCTCCAAGAAATACTACTCCTCCTGATGTACTCTTTCTGTCATCAACACAACCTACCCAATCATCATCAGTATACACATGAAGTTGTATATTCTATGAGTTAGGATACCATAAACCATAGTCTATAGTCCTTTTTAAGTATCTGAATATTCTTTTTATTGCCATTAGGTGATTTGGCTTAGATTTAGCTACAAATCTTCCAACAATGCCAACTGCATTGGAAATATCTGGTCTAGATTGAGTAAGATATATGAGTTTTCCAATCATAGACTTGTATAGTGTCTTGTTAACTACTGTGGAATCATCATCTTTAGAAAGCTTGCTTCCTGTTATCATGGGGGTGCTTACTGGTTTGCAATCTTCCATTTTGAAAGTCTTCAATATCTCCTTCACATACTTAGACTGATTTATGAAT
>MU226470.1:1716779-1737186 GCA_018584345.1 Thuja plicata
TTGACTCTTGTAGGACACTTGGATGCAAAGTGGCCAACTTTGTTGCATGAAAAACATTTGAATGGTAGTTGTCCTTCATATTTCCCTTTACCTTTTCTTTCCTTCTTAGCAATCATAGCAATGATTTTTTCTAGTTCAGTATCAACTTTTTCTTTTTCATTATTACTAGAGATGTTCAAGGATTTCTTACCATGGACTGAGGCTTTGAAAGCTATTTCCATTTTAGGTTCTGTCTTCAATCTTGATATCTCAAATGCAGATATTTTTCTAATCAGGGTTTCTCTTTTGAATTCTTTTGAGAATTGCATGGTTTCATCCAAGATGTTAATCTTGCTTTCATAATCTGTTTTCAATGTGGTCATCAGTTTATCCATTATATCATCCTCTGAAATTTCTCCACCATTGTTCCTGATACCTGATACTGCTTCATTAATCCTTTGATTGTAAGCTCTAATGTTTTCTTCAGGTAGCATCTCTAAATTATTGTATCTTTTCTTCCATTCCTTTCTGCGCGCATTCTTTGCTTGGATGTCTCCTTCAAACATATCTTCTAAGTATTTCCAGATTGAATATGCTTTTTCTGCCTTCTTGATCTCGGAAAATTCATTATCAGATAGGGCATTGATCTTACAACCCTGTTAGGAGTTGATCTTTACAATGCAATAAGTACATAGACCTAGTTAAGGGTCAGACCCTGTTAGGAGTCTTTTACAAATAACCCTGTTAGGGGTGAGGACTCACTGTCCAAAAGCTCACTACTAAAATGATGAAGGCTGCAACCTTCAATAAAACAGATATACACTATATCTAATAAATGAACTGTTTGAGTAGACCTATTGCTTGATCAGTTCCAGTGAATTGTAATCTTCTTCTAATTCTTCACATAGATCTTCAATTGATGAATGATGTAGACTTACTATCTAACTTTCTGCTCTGCTTTGTTTTATTCTTTCTCGCTTCATTCACACTTTGCAATCATAATTGAATTGCTATAAGTATCTTCCTCAAGGATAAGGTCATGACGGTTTTAAGAAACACTTCAACAACTTCCTTGTCGCCTTAACTAAGCATGCAATCAAAGTTAGGACCGCGCAACTCAAGATGACTGGACGCGTCGCTTCACATAGTTGGCTCTACCAAATTAACTCAAACATCATGCTTATGTTACAACACGTTTAGCGCCTTTGGATAATCATCATTAAATCATAACTAAACATGAATACAAACATGCATATCCCGAAGATAGACGCAACTCAACAAACAGTGTAAATACGTCGGCTCTTATCATATAATCTCCAGAAACTGTAACTGCCAAAAGAGATTAACATAACTCAACTGAAACTGCATATCTGAATCTGCGTGTATGAACATTGCATTTATAACATGTCTACAACATAGATGTAAATGTGCAAGGCTCCAGAATATCTGTACTGATAATATCTTACAGGACACTGTTGTATATTATATGTTGTCATCAATGACAAACATACAATCGACTATTTGCACAGAAGCAAATCTCCAAAAAATCTATGTGTGCACTCGGTTAAGAGATTTATAATAAGACGGTTAAGTCTACTTTGTTAAGAGATTTAGAGTTTATTACAATTGTTAGAGAGTAAAAGAAGTTTGATCTGAAACATATAAAATCTCAATATTGTTGATACAGATCCATTATGTTCATACAAAAATATATCACCTCAATGTGAATGATAATACCTTCTGCTATGTTCTTCTGGGTAGCCTTTCCTTAGTTCTGTAAACTAATTTCTGCAATGTAGTCTTTGTCCTTAAAATCCTTGTCTGATCTCTAATGTTTTTAGTATGGCAGCTACTTGATCATTTCTTGATGAACATACATTACAAAATTTGACATCTATACATTTATATATCAATGATATGACCAATTAGGGCTTAGCAATTACACCCTTACCCTAAGATCAATGGTGTACAAAATTTACCTTGATCATCTACACATAGGAGACATAAACAATTAATGTTGTAAATCCGTAATTATTGTCCTCCTCGATCATGTAAACCGTTATCTAGGTTGGCTAAAAAGTTGTTACATAGAATGATGTGCCATAATAAACTTTTAGGTGGTCTCTGTTCCACTCGGTTACTGTTGTCTCTCGGTGCTCGGTGTTGTATGTGTATCTCGGTTATACTGGTGTTCAGTTATGTTGTGTAGCTCGGTGTTGTTCACTTCTCGGTATAGTGTGTCTACTCGGTAATCACTGTGCTCGGTTAACTCTAGGCGTGATCAATGCTCTTGGTTAACTCTATACTTCAGTGATTATACCGATTGTCTTTCTTGTGACTTTGTTACCGACTGTCATTATGTCTGCTTGATAACTAATGACAACTTCAATGTGCAACTGGAGTAACATTCTCCCCCTTTGGCATTAGTATCAAAAACTTATTACTGTACATAATACTATACATAGTGACTCCCCCTTTGTACATGCTCTCCCCTTTTGTATATACTCGGTATATGTATATGAACTCAATCTGATTATAGTATCCCCTTCACTATACATGTATATACATATATTTCCCCCATTTTTAAAAATAATGACAAAAGGAGTATAACTTACAGTTTGTCAAAAATATTAGGATGGGCATTCTTGAATGTTTGCAGTAATTTCTCTCATTCCTCCTTTAAATGATCGGGGGTGAGTAGCTCTAAATTTATCTAAGCATGCATATCATATATGCTTTCTGTTACCGACAATTTCGGGGTGGCAATGAGATTCTTTGCCAATGTCACATGTTTTTCCATCATGACCAAATGCAGTATTAACATTGTCTGAAGCTCAGTTACTTGTTCTCTAATTGTCTCTTTTTCTCTCTTCAATTCTTGTCTCAACCACTGGTTTTGAAGTACCTTGGTGTGATGCACCTGTAATGCATATTGCTCGGTTGATAGATTTTGTGCACTATCCTTAAGATCTCGATCTATTTTCTTGAGTTTTTCACTAATCTTGGCAGTGAAATGATCTAGGGTGCATAAGTGTTGTAGAATTGTAATGGCTTCAGATATAACAGTTTCTAGACCACTTACAAATTCAGACAGAGTTGCCTTATGTACTGCCAATGCCCGGCTGATTTTCTCGGTAACTCTATATTGGATCTTATTTTATGCTCTTTCTTCAAATTTTTTCTCGACATCAATGTTAGGATTGTCAATCGCCTCAGTGAGCAGTTCAAGTTGGTCGAGTATGGGGGCTCGTTCATCAATGTTTATATATGGTACAACTTGCATTAAAATCTCTTTTGCTTTTTCTAGCACTTGTGCACTCTTTGCTTCTCGTCTTAGCTTGTCTTGTGCTTCTTTTCTAGTGCAAAGTTCACCATATTTCTCCAATGTTTCTGGATCAAGTGTCCTTGGATCCCAGTCAGGAATCTCTATGATTTCATCTAAAGTGACTGCATCCTTGGTTACTTTCTTCTTCTTCTTTTTCTTGCCTCGAACACTTGATGAAGGAGATAGAGTTAATGTTAATTGATCCTTTTGCTTGGTTGCTATCTTTTCTTGTTCGGTACTCCGTGTGGTAACTTGGTGGGGTGCCTCAGTAGCTGACCTTGTGTTTGTAGTAGATGTATCTACTATCTTGTCAAGAGTTTCTGTTTACCTTCACCTTTCTCTTCTGCAACATCAGTGGTATCTTTAGGTTCATCACCTTGCGTAGTTCTACCACTATGCTTAGTCTCTTTACCGTGATCTTCACCCTTGTCTTCATTTGTATCTGTTTGTTGTTCGGGTGGCTTTTATTGTGCTTCAGTCTCAATTTCAATTGATTTGACCAAAATAGGTAATTGGCCTGGTACATCTGCTCGGGCGACCTGTGATGTGTCTTGCTCATTTGTAGTCTTGGTTGTTTTGATTGACTCATCTTCCTTGGCCTTATCATCCGGATCACCTTCAGTTACATCAAATATTGTGATCTCCGGGTGACCTAAATCAGTCAAGAGTTTAGGAATACCGTCTAATACATCATCTATTGTTGCATCGTCAATTGTTATGGGTTATGTACTCGGTCCAGTAGATGCAATATCATTTACTTCCTCGGTATCCTAGATGTCCTCAGGTGGATTCAGCAGTTCGTTCCAAATTTTTGTTCTCTCAATATCCACTTCTTTCATATTTCCTTACAAAATATTTAGTGTTCTTGCCTTCTTTGGAAATTGCTTGGCATACTTTCTCATTATATCATGTATTTCCTCAACTGTGCACTCAGCTTTAATAAGTGTGATAGTTGCTTCTCTCATCAGTTTCTCAGTTTGGAGTGCATATGACCATCTTGAAGATATTTTATCATATAATTCTGATGGAATATAAGTAGAAGATTCAACTAGAACTTGTTTGAAGTTGATCATCATACCTATGATTGCTTCTTCAAGTTTATCCTTGTGCTCGGTAGTCAGATCAGAATATGCTTGTAGCTTTGGATGTCCCAACTGTCCGGTTGTCTTGATTGCCTCTGCAATCTCATCAATGATGTGATGTCTTGTTCTATACAACCTTGAATTGATCTAGATTGTTGTCACAATCATCCTTGTCATCTTTTTTCCGTACAAATCTCCTATTTTGTCTCGGTGCAGTAGTACCCTTCTTCTTCCTTGTTTGGTATGTAAACTTCGGTGAGGGTCTTGTTTTTTTTTCTACACCTTTCTTCAAAGGTGGTGAATACTTAGTCATCGATTGTGAGCTGGTCTTTGATGGAGATTCAATGTTTATGTTTTTTCTCCTTTTGGCCTTAGGTGCCTTAACTGGTTCTTCATCTGACTCGGTGGCATCTGTATCATGTTCTGCTTCTGCTTCTTGACCGACTGAGGTCTGCACCTCGGTTTCATCTTCAGATTTATCCAATTCTTCATCTGTTATTGCAAGTTTTCTCTTCAATGTTTTGACAATTTTGGTCTTTTTCTGACCCATCTGTTGAACTCGTAAAGTAATTTGTATTTGGTTCTTTGCTTCATCATAGGTGTTGAATCTCATGGCAGATTTGTCAACTAGATCATTCAATAGTTTCTCAATAGCCTCTGAAGCAAAATCAATATCTAATTCATAGTCCATCGTAGGTAGCCATGTTGTCCTTGAATCTACTACTTTGATTAAAGTTGTATCTGTATCTACTACAAAGAAGATATCATCTTTGTATTTTTCAACTAATTGTATAGGAATCCTAGATCTCTTTTCCATCCTAGCTTTGAAATTTGTAAAATATTCATTCATAACAGGTTCAAAGTTCTTCCCTAGACTTGTAATCATCTCATCGATTTGTACTTTGACTGGTCTGTCTGATTTCCACTTTACTTTACCAATTGAGAGAAAGAAATTCTGAAAGTAGAAGAATATGTAAAGTATTAATGAACCGAACTTACATGTATTTGTCTTTGTTGATCTAATGGTTCTCATATTTTCTTCTAGTTGTTCCTGCAATAGCTCAGAAAGATCTAGTTGTAGACCTTTCTTGACAATTTTGTAGGCTATGTCAATAGCTCCGCATGGTACCTTGTTCGGTCTGTTGGACTGGAATATCTTATACCGAATGGCATAAGCACCGAACCTCAGTTCAGGATCACTGATGCAGTTAATCTTCAAACCTTTGATGTCCCACTTGGCTAATGTTAGCTTTTCTAACTCGGTTCTCAATAGGTGCCTCAGGGCTTTGGTTTTGTCAGATATAGGATATCTTGTTACTGCGTGAATTACATCTATGGTCATCTTCTTGGGCTCATCCAACCAGAGCTTTCCATCATGTACTATGTTAAGGACAATGCGGATCAATTCATTGCGAAAGACCTTCGGGAAATTCAGGGCATTTGTTAACCCTTTAACCTCTAAGTGTTTGTGATCTTCCTTCAACTTCCCATCAGTGCATAATGATTGATATGTGGCCATAAGCTCAAAGTCTCTGATTTCACCTATTTTGCAGTGTATGTATACACATACATCTTGCACTAGCAAAACCCTAGGCAGGATAGACGAAAATACACCTTTATCATCTGGTTGTGCTGCAACCTGTGGATGGATCTTGTAGTTTGGTCTCATGCAGGTGGAGTTCTTCACCAAAACAACCTTCTTACCCTTATCCAATTTTTCTTTCATCATCCAAGATGAAGATGCCATGATCTCTGTTTTAGGGCTTCCGTAAAATATGCTCGAATAACTCGGTGAGGGAAGAATGCATAGTAACTAACCTTTGTGTGCTTCAAAATGTGCTAAGATCTTTGAAGAATGCTTGAAAATGTTCTGTTGCAACTTAGCTCTCTTTACTCTTCTCTTCTCTATGATTACATTATGAACAAAGGAGTTCACGTCGAGCAAATATATAGCAAATAACTTAGGGTGGTGCAATAAATTCTCTTCACCAACCACTCGGTGAACAAACATTATGCTCGGTTAACACTGACGATATTTCATCTCGATGAGTATACCATATACTCGGTTACCATAGTAACTTAGTTGTCTTCTTCACATTTTCACCGATTGACAGTTATAACTTGATACATATTAACCGACTCAACTAGATCATAGTAATCAAAAATATAATACCATAGTGCATCTTTATTCATGCTAATTTGGCATTTGTGCAATGAATACAGGAACTAATGTTAGATATAGCATTGCAAAACATAGTTACATACCTACTTGTATTGCTTAGTTGGAGACGGTGGAGCCACCTAATCCATTAGATGAGGTGTCACCGACTATTGTGCTTGGTCCTGCATTATCATTTGATGCTTTCCTCCACATTTGATTTGTGATCCTTACAATTTCCTCAATTGTATTGCCATTCCCATAAGTGTTTATTTGGTCTGCACAATCTCCGCTTAAGTGACTAACTTTGTGACAGTGAGAACATGTCATTCCAGAGTTTGACCAATTCCTAGACTTAGTTCACCTTTGTCTCATACAATTTGCTGCTATATGTCCATATTTACCACATGTTTCACAACTACTCCAAGTGTTATAATCCCATGCATAAGCATTGCCTTGTCTTCTCTGTTGATTTACTATTTCTTGTCCTTTAAGCTTCCAGATTTGCTTTGTGATCATTCTGCATGCTTGAGTTGTATGACCATTCATGTTGCAATTTTGACAGTATTTATCCATGTATGGTTTCTTCTGTGGCTTGTTCAACTTGGATCTACATTCATGTGCCTGATGTCCATGCTTATTACAGTTATAGCAAGTACCATTGAATTTAGGAGGGTTTCTAGGAATACCTTTTTCTTTTCTTCTGCAAACATTTGATGTGTGGCCTGGTTTTCCACAGTGATGGCAAGGGGGCTTCTTAGGCTTCGGGCTTGAGTATACATTCCTTTGTTCAACTTGATTTGATGATTCTCCTTGCTCAGTATACCCTAATCCGGTATTGTTGTTCAGTCTTCTTTGATAGTTCAGAAATTCATCTATTGTCTTAGTTTTTTCTTCAGATCTCTTAATCACTTCATTATGTTGTTGTAAAATCTTCACTTCATTTCTCAATTTTTCATTTTCTTCTTTCAGTACACCAATATCATCTATTCTTCTTGCAAGTTCAGTATTCACTCAATTAGTCTCATGATTCATAGCAACCAATTGATTGTTGATCTCAAAGTAATGTTCAGTAAGTCTCGATATCTCAGTTTCTTTCTCTTGTAACTTTTCAGTCATCTGTCTTTTGTCATCAACAGTTGTGTTTCTATCTTGTTCAGCTTTCTTTGCATCATTCAAAACTTCAACCATTCTAACCATTTGTGTGTCTTGACCAATCTGGCGCTTTCACTTGTTCAGTAAGTTGTTGATTTCTTTTAGATAGCTTTGATATGATTCCTTCAGATGCATCAAATATGCTACCAGATTAAGATCCAGATGTATCAAATGGGTCATGAATCTCTTCTTCATGATAATCAATCTCACGACAGTGAAGTGCCATGTCCTTCCTCTTAATCAACATCTCCCTGAGTTTCTCTTTGGCTTCCTTGAATTGTTCGACATAGATCTACAACTGTAACTTTTGATTTTCAATAGTTTTGTCAAGTGTATACCTTTCCATTCTAAGATCTTTTCTCTTCAATTATTAAACCTTCAAAATAAGATAACTAGATCTGATACCAATTGTTGGGATAATGGAGAGGTGTGTACTGAGAGGGGAGGGATGAATCAGTACCCTTAAAAACTTTTAACCGGTTCTTTGAAACCACTGTTCTGTATTAACCGATTGAGTAAATTGCATACACCAAACATATAGTATCACTGCTGAAATGTAAATGCATGTAAAGTAAACAATACACATATATAAAGTTAAGTACTCATGACACTAGTATTTTGGTATCGTAGAAAACCCTTGTTAGAAGGTAAAATCTGCGGTGGGGGTGAAACCCACAAAACTTAACTGCTGTAAAAATAAAGTTAGCATGTTAAAGCTTTACAAAGAATGATCACTTCTAATGATCTTACCCTATTAGGAGTAACAATGAGATCGATTAGATCTACCTCGCGTGAGGATTTTGCAACACAATCTATGTGTGCACTCGGTTAAGAGATTTATAATAAGACAGTTAAGTCTAGTCTATTAAGAGATTTAGAGTCTATTAAAATTGTTAGAGAGTAACAGAAGTTTGATCTGAAAGATATACAATCTCAATATTGTTGATACAAATCAATAATGTTCATACAAAAATATATCACCTCAACATGAATGATAATACCTTCTGCTTTGTTTTGCTCGGTAGCCTTGCCTTAGTTGTGTAAACTAATCCCTGCAATGTAGTCCCTGTCCTAAAAATCCTTGTCTGATCTCTGATGTCCATAGTATGGCGGCTACTTGATCATTTCTTGATCAACATACATTACAAAATTTGACATCTATACATTTATATATCAAATGATATGATCTAATTAGGGCTTAACAATTACATCCTTACCCTAAGATCAACGGTGTACAAAATTTACCTTGATCATCTACACATAGGAGACAAACAATTTTTATATGTGAGACAAACAATTAATGTTGTAAATCTGTAATTAATGTCCTCCTTGATCGTGTAAACCGTTATTTAGGTCGGCTAAAAAGTTGTTACATAGAATGATGTGCCATAGCAAACTTTTAGGTGGTCTCTATTCCACTCGTTTATTGTTCTCTCGGTGCTCAGTGGTGTCTGTGTATCTAGGTTATACTAGTGTTCGGTTATGTTGTGTAGCTCGGTGTTGTTCACTGCTCGGTATAGTCTATCTACTCGGTAATCACTGTGCTCAGTTAAATCTGAGCATGATCAGTGCCCTCGATTAACTTTGTACTTTGGTGATTATACCGACTGTCTTTCTTGTGACTCTGTTACCGACTCTCATTATGTCTGCTTGATAACTAATAACAACTTCAATGTGCAATTGGAGTAAAACTATTTCCACCCCTTTTGGATACCTTGCATACTTTGATCATCTTTGACTTTTTCAGGACCTTATAGGTCTATTTGAACAAAATAGCTCTTAAAGCCTTACGAATTGAGTTGTTTTGGCACCAATGGTCCTTAGGACCTTAAAAATCATTAATAAAACATTACAAATAAAGGAAAATGCAATTTGACCTCATAATACATCTCCATGGCTAGGTGCTCTTGCACGATACAACTGGCCTAGAAAATTGTCCAAGTCCCTTGGAAACATATGGCAGCAACCTGCAAGAAATTCTCTGTCTTGGAGTGATCCTCTCTCTAAAAAATTTCTTATCCTTGGTGTCAATCTTTGCCTTCAAATTTTCCTCTTTCCATTGCTCTTACTCTTGTCATCGGATTCACCTTCAAAAGGACACATGATTGTCATTGCAACTACCATGCATTCTTCACCTTCTCATCTACTCCTATCAGTGGAGTACTCTCAAACTAATGAAATCTTCAATGGATGCAACTTCAAGTGTTTATCAGTCAGATGTCCTTCTCTCTCGCTCCTTCACTATACCAACAACAAACCATCCATCTCACCCAACAACAGATCATGGAAGATGCCTCTCTCTCTCTCTCTCTCTCTCTCTCTCTCTCTCTCTCTCTCTCTCTCTCACTNAAGATGCCTCTCTCTCTCTCTCTCTCTCTCTCTCTCTCTCTCTCTCTCTCTCTCTCTAACTTAACCTCTATAGGAGGATGGTAATGACAGACCTTCGCTCGTCTGCCCACACACAACTTCTCAAAAACCTTGTTCTTGCAGCTTAGATGGAACAGGCATCTGCAACCAAATCAACAACTAACAACACAAAATCCCAGATCTTTTAGCTCTGATACCAATTTGATGTAGAGCATCTATCACAAACCATAAATCATCAGGGGTGCTACTGACCCAAGACCTTTCACGAGTTTCAATAAGGCATATAACAAGACTAATTTCTCTTCTCAACTTGACTTGACACTTTACAACTCCCACACCTTCACTCATAAGACATCATTAAGGAAAACAAGACTTCAAGTGCTCACAAGACCCAAGTAACTTCAAGGACTTCTTGTAGCAATTTCAGCACACCAAAAACTTGGTTCAAAACTTAAAAATCTATAAACTAACACCTTGAACATATTTGGAATGATGACTATGTCATGAAAACACCACACATGGTCAGAAAATTATAGACAATGCACAGTCTCAACAAATTGCATGTCTCTGCAGTGACATGTACTCATACAGCAAAGTGACAGTTTTCATAAATGGACTTGTTTGACCCCTTAAACCTCTCAACCAATTTTCTTGGAAAGAACAAAGTTTGTTTCTAACACATTATCTTTCTAGTCACCAAGTTACAGATTTGTACTATCCCATACATAATTATACTAACACATTTACTGACTCTAAATTCTAAAAGAATATTTCTGAACATGCTAGCTTCACAAAAATGATCATAACGTATCCATATCTCCATGAAAATTGATGATACTTGAAGAAAATTAAATATAAATCATGTGGCTATCAAGTCCAAGATATCCCATTCCATTAATATGTCGTACATGTCTATACAACTCCCTACAATGTGATTGTTCATGTTTTCTCTAACAATCATCAATGTAAAACACAATCCTAGGGCAACATTAAATCTTGAACAAAACTTCATAACCTGACCTGCCAGTTTAGAATCTTTAAAAAAATAACAAAAACAATCATTTCACCAATTCCAAGGTCAATCCACTGTGTGGTTTAAGAGATACAAAACTTTTAAGATATTTGTTTACCCTCATGGAGGGTTTTGACAATTTTCACAAAAATTAATGTAACTTACACAAAACTTCATATAAACAAGTGAAAATGGATTCATATGAAAGGTATTTCATTAGACTGTCCTTCTAAAACACGTAAATATCGAAAATACATTGTTCGTGAGATTCATGCCTCTGTAACAGTTACAGATTACTAAAAACCATGTGACAGTTTGAGGATTTGATGGTTGTTCCTTGCCAAGCCTCCTCCAAACTGCTCCACACTGTTGACCTCGACCAAACATTGCACTATAAACCTTTTCCAATCCCTCTAACTACTTAACCAACTCTACAACCAATGGATTGCATTTTTGCATCACCTTGCACTTTTTGCAATGTTGCAACTTTCCAAGTTTTGCAACATTTTTTGTATTTTTGACAAAACATAACCAAACTTTTCCAAACCACCTAGGGACACTCTAAACATGCCAAAATGGATTTAATGAGCCAAATTACAACTATACTATTTCCACCCCTTTTGGATACCTTGCATACTTTGACCATCTTTGACTTTGTCAGGACCTAATAGGTCTATTTGAACAAAAATGCTCTTAAAGCCTTACAAATTGAGTTGTTTTGATACCAATGGTCCTTAGGACCTTACAAGTCATTAATAAAACATTACAAACAAAGGAAAATACAATTTGACCTCATAATACATCTCTATGGCTAGGTGCTCTTGCACTAGTTTCCTATTTCCACAAGCAAAGATTTCCCAGAAGTTACCAAAGTTGTAGACGTGTCAACATGCGACCTGAGGCCAATTCAAGTCAAATTTTGTTTGGCATAGTTGCATACATTTTGTTCCTTTTATGGATCTCTAAGATGTTTGGAAAGGTGCGTTGGTCGAAACCTATTGGTATCGAAGTTATTTTACCATTTGTGGGCCTTGTTTAATAATTGTGCCATGTGTCATGCCCTCGGAAGTTTTCTGTGAAGGAAAGAGTGAAGCTTTTGGTAGCAACCCACTTGTCTAAAACGTGCCCAGGCAAGGATTTGCAAGAAAATTACATCAATGCCAAGGTTTTTTGGAGATTCAATGATGACATAAACATTAAGGGAATGAACACTCTTCCATGCTTCTCAGTGTTCAATCATGACAAGAATGTCATGCACCCAAACAGTTGCAACTACTTCATGTAGATATGTTCCACATGGTGTCAGACTCGAGTTTCCTATGAAGTTGGAGAAGATTCTCTAGTCCTATAAATGGGAAGGGGCTTTGTTATTTTTAGGGTTTTGATTTTCATACAAAAGAGACTATGTTATTTCAGTTTTTATGTTAAGACTTGATACTTGTTTAGACTTTAATTTTCCAATTCAATTCATATCATTTCATGTTAGATTGTGCTTTTAAGCCAGTCTGGTGTTATTTTGATCATTAAATATATGGAAGATTCTATGTCAAGTGAGCAGTTACTCTTGTCTAAATTTGTATTTAAGAAATTAGTTTTATCAACATTAGATTACTATTTATAGTAAGTTTATATTTGATCATGAACTGGTCCAAAATTTTCTCCAAAGCTTCAAATGGTGTAGATAAGCTTGTTGGTAAACTTTTGTTGCAAGAACATTGTCTAATTTTGAAGATATTAAAGTTCCCATTTTAAAAAATTGCGAGGAAAATTTTGTAGTCAATCTTGAAGGGCCCTTAGAGGCTTTCTGGGACTTGAAATGGTTCAAGAATTGGACAACCAACTCCAAGGCTATGGCCTCTAGAAGTTGGCTCTCGTGAAATTGGAAATATAAAAAACTTGTTGGCCACATAAATGAGCTGTGAAGGGGAGCTACATATGTTGGTGTGTGCTTTGACACATCACAATGCATCTTGGATTGGAGATAATATGGGCTCCACTTTTGGGTGGTTTTAGCCCATGGTTGTGTAATACCGTTCGACAATTTTATTATGTCTCTTATCTATTAGGTGTATGAGATAGATGTTGTGTGTAAGACTCTTATAGCGATTGAGTTACCTCTAGATCTTTGGTCGGTGATACTCCCATGAGAAGCTTGCAAGCTACAAGTATATTGTATTCTATTGTTTATTTTTGAATAATATATCGTTTTCCTTGTTGAAAAATTAAATATATTTAATTAATATATAGTTCGTGAAATATAACTTCATATTAGAAAGTATGGTTGTTTCTCATATTTAAAATAACCAATAATATATTTTTTGAATTCATAGTTGTCAATGAGATATTATCTTATCTCATTTACTTATTGTGTCCTTTCCCATTCAATATTGGTTATCTTACTTGCCTCATGTCATTGAATTGACATATGTCATAATCTTGTCTAATCCTATCTCATCCTAGCCTAGCATCTTGCATACTTTGTATTATAGATCAAAGTAAGATCTAATGTGTTGGTCATAGAGACATGTACTATCATTGATCCATTGATTACTACACATTATTGACATCCTTAATAACAAGAAGTTATTTTCTTGGAATACTCTCCTGTGGTAGGTTATCTTTTATTTTGTAGATGATTCTAAGGTGTTTGAGCTCATTTTCAAGCTTCTACGTGATATGAGAGCTTGAGTGCCCCCAACATATTTTCCTAGTGTAGAGAGGCTTTATATGATTTTTATAAAGCTAGTCCAAATGATTATTTTAACTTAATCCGAAGAGAAATTAAAAGCAAAAGAGATCTATAGATTTCATGTTATAGTCATTCATTTAATCTAAGGAGCTATCATTAATATAAAATAAATCTAAATTTGTATTTAAGAAATTAGTTTAATCAACATAGTTTGCTAATAAAGAACTCATATACCAATTTTAAATTAATTTTCTAATGTAAAATAACAATAATTAATGTAAGTAGAATAATGCTGATTGTTGAGGGGTACATATGACTGTGATTCCCCATCATCAAGGCAAGTAATGGGGGAAAAGGGAGAAGAAGTAGATGAATCGACACTATCAGAAGGTTAATTCCTTAGGCCAATGCCACTCTTCTCTAGGTTGAAACATCAAATAATTTAGTATCATCCTAGAATATATATGTTGTTGATGGCTTCCATTAAGTAACATCCTAGAATATATATGTTGTTGTTGATGGCTTCCATTAAGTACATGCATTTCGCTCTAATATTAAAACAATCTTAGTCGACTCTTTTAGAAGTTCTTCCTCTATTCGCATGATGTTGTTTGCAAGTATTTCTGCATATCTATTGAATATAACACCCACCATCTCTTCTCCGAAATGATATGAAATCAAACTCTCTGTAACTGCTCTCATTTGTTTAGAGATATACTTTCCTTTTTCAATGTCATCATTTTTCTCTATATTACGTTGACCGACAATGACCTCATATCCCTCTATGGTAAATGAACCTTCTTTATGTACTTCACTTCTCAATTCATGCAAAGATGGAGCATAATAAGGTAGGTTGAATGAATCTAATTTTTCCTCTTCTACAATTCTCTGCAATGCATATTAAATAAATAAAAGTTAGAAATCAAGAACTAACAAACATTTTGAATTACAAAACGCATGTTTAACCTATGATTTATCCATAAAAAGAAAGGAGAAATGGCTAAACATAAACATAAACATAAATATCCTATATATTGACCATAATGTCCACCTTGTTAAATGGATTGCTTATAAAATTCTACTAGGTATTTGATCAAATTAAGCATGAAAAAAACTCACTCAAAGGGCCTCATCTCAATATCGCTATAAAAGGAACATAATTTAATTTTAAATAAAAATATATATAAGAATATAGGGGAGAGGAGCCAACGCATGACTGGGGTCCAATAGTTAGTATAGAAGGTGAACAAAATAGACCTATAGTGGTGCACTAAAAATGTCTCATCAATGCATATTCACAAAAAGATGCCTCTAAATTTCAAAAAAAATAACCACTCATGTGGTGCCACATCAGTGCACCATTAAATGACTTAATGCATACCTATTGGTCTTATCTTTTTTTGGAACCATTTTGGAAACCTTCACAAAAAGCAAGTTGATGTGTGATCATATTTGACCATGTGGACTTGAAATTTTGTTTTTAAGTAGGGGACTTGACAAGTAAATTGTTGTAAAAAATTGAGAGTAATTTGAAATTTCCACATAGGATTTTGAGAAGAGTGAAGATAGGGTGAGCACGTACTAGCAACTCTCCCCTAGTCTACTTTTTATATTACAATGGAAAAAGTAAGACAAACAATATCAAATATTATTTTATACAAGATTAAAAAATATTAGAATTAAAAAATTTAAGAAAAATATCTTTTATAAAATTAAGAGTAACACCTTATAACATAAAAATTTGAGATTTAAAAAAATTTAAAAAGGGTAAAAGTTAAAATCAAGATTATATTTAACATATCAAAGATATTTCTTGTAATTATAAGTATACAAAAGGTTTGTTCTATAAAAGAAGATAATAAAAAATAATGTATGATTATAATTATTTAAAATGCTACATAACAATATGTTTAACATAATGGTAGCAAGATATGGTGTTATAGCATTACTATGTCAATACAAAAATTCTTATTTTATCTAAAAGTTGATAGGCATGTCAGAATATCAATATTTAATAATAACCAAAATATGTCCCAAATAAACAATATATAGATTTTATGTTTCTACATACATAACAACTACGGGAAGAGCACCAATAATCGAACATGTTCCAATAACCGCACACTCCACACAAACTTGACCCCCTAATTACTAATCTTAAAGAAGCCCCAAAAATGATAACACATGTACCAATAGTTGATCATTTTTTAGTTTTTTTGGTTGGTAATTGGCCCATTTGTGCATCACTATTGGGAAATTTGTGTTAAGCTACTAGGACATTTGACCACAAGTACTAGCATTTTTTAGTGAATGGCTAATGGTGCATCTTTGAGTGGGTATCGGGCAACACTTTGAAATGAGCACTTTTTGACCATTCAACACTTGATGATTTGTAGATGGAGTTTTGTTGATACCCAGAAGCCAATATATATTTTTTAAGATGTCAACTTGCATACGAAGACAACCAAAAACAATCGCTGAAATTTGACATAAAGTTTAGGCTCTACAAGTGTGCAAAATTAAGGTGTGCGGATATTGGTACTCTTCCCCTAATATAGTTTCAAAGTGAAATAAAATAAATAATTTCTAAATAAAACAAAATAGCTTTTAAGTAAATAACATTTTCTTAGATAGATATGTTTAAAATATCTATCCTAGTTATTATATATATATTTTAGTATAAATAAAATAATATCTAATATTTTTAATAACATTGCACCAGTAATTGCTTAGAGTTGATAATAATGCAATATATTCCCTAGATTCAATAAAACACACCTTGGTGCACAAGTATCTTTTTGGACACCTCCACAAATAGCATGGTGAAGTGGCATCGTATTTGATGATATAGCCTTAAACTTTTAGTTACAGATAAACTAAAAATTGGGACTAATTTGAGATTTTATGTAGGATTTTGAGAATCCCGAAGTTAGGGTTTTCAACTATCGGTCCTCTTTCCTAAATCTACCCAACCATTGTATAAATTTGTAATTTTTAAAAAATTATCTATTTAAGTAAAAATTGTGCTTTCATTTTACTTTCCATTAAACAAATGAAACCCTTACCCTAGCTTCAATAATAGGTCTGTCATTTGTAATTTTTAAAAAATTATCTATTTAGGTAAAAATCGTGCTTCCATTTTACTTTCCATTAAACAAATGAATCCCTTACCCTAGCTTCAATATTAGGTCTGTCATGTGTTATCATACTTGATGATGTCACCTAAATCTTTAATCAAAACTAAGATTGTTGTGAAAATAGGGAATAATTTGAAATTGATAAGTAGGGGAAGTACCTGCACACCCTAACTTCGTGCACCTATAGATTGTAAACAAAATGTCAGATTTCGGTGATTTTTTTTGTTGTCTCCGTATGCGAGTTAACTACTTAAAGCTAAGGTTTTAGCTTCTAGGTATTCATGAATCTCTCTGTAGAGTCCATTGAACACAAAGTGGTAAAAAAGTGACCATTTCAAAGTGTCGCCCGATACCCACTATGTTCTTGCACCAATAGTTGTTCACTCAAAAATACCAGTACTTGTGGCCAAATGTCCCAGTAGTTGTTACGAAATGTCCCAATAGTGTTGCACAAATGGGCCGATTACCAACCAAAAAAGCTAAAAAAATGATCGGCTATTAGTACATGTGTGATCAACTATTGGTACATGTGTTATCATTTTTGGGGCTCCTTTAATATTAGTAATTGGGGGTTCAAGATGACAAAAGGATCACCGTTATTGTACCCCCTATCAATCACTTGTACTCTTCTCCTAGGAGATATTTTCCAGAGCAACTCAAAATGTGATATTATTGTGTAGGGGAGAGAACGCAGTAGTTGAACACCCTAACTTCGCGCTTCTCAAAATCCTACGTGGAAATTTCAAATCACTTCTATTTTTTATAGTAGCTTACTTGGCAAGTCCCCTGGTTATAACTAAGGTTTCAGGCCACATCATCAAATATGATGCCACATCAACATGCTTTTTGCCAAGGTGTTCAAAACAGCCCAAAAAAAGTGAGAGCAATCGTAGTGCATTAGGGACCCCCATACTTGTGTAGTTGATGTGGCATCAAATGATTGGTTATTTTTTAGAATAATGGACACATTTCATTCAATTATGAGTAGTCATCATTAGCAAAAACAATTTTAAAGTCACAACTATTGGTACAATGTTGTAAAAAATATTGGATATTAAATCAGCAAGTGTGGGTATTAAGTTAACAACTCCTATCACAACCATTGGAACCTGTTCAAGTCGTGGGTCCTCTCCCCTAATTTTTGAGTTCAACTTATTGACCCATATTTCATGAGTAGTGATTAATAGCCTTTTATGATAGTTAGTGGTTAATACTTTGAAATGTTTAACTAAGATTTTAGAAGCTGAAAATTAAGAATCTCTAGAGCTACCCAAAATCATGTAAATCTAAAAAATTTTAAAAAATATTTATTTAATTAAAAATAGGGCTTTCTTTTTTTTCATTGGAAAATAAAAAATTAAAATTAAAACCCCTGATCCTAGCTTGAATGCACCTGTGAGACCAAGTCTTGGATGGCAGATCCCAACAAGTTCCAGTAGACGGCAGCAGTACCGAGGGGCTTCCTGCCTGAATTCATACGGCCATTAACTACCACAAACATCCGTCCTCCTTTCACAACCTCCATTGCCCTTGCTCGCATAAACCCATTGAAATCCTTCTGAAATTGTGCAAAATAGGCATTCAAAACCCCTGCTTCAGGCCCCTGCTCTGAGATGTATATTCTCCCTTTGTTCCAGCACTTGCTATTCCTGTCTTCAACCTCTGGGGGCACCTGAGCACAACAGATACACATTGAGTATATGCATATTCTCTGCAAATAAATAGTGAGTATATGCACACTCAGAGGATAAACACAGTGAGTATATGCACACTCAGAGGATAAACACAGTGAGTATATACATATTCTCTGCAAATAAAAAGTGAGTATATACATACTGAGTTCTCTGCAAATAAATAGTGAACATATACATTCTGATTGAGTACACAAATAGTGAGTATATAGTACATACATACTCAGTGAGTATATCGTATATACAGTGAGTGAGTATGTGAGTATGAATATATACTCAGTGAGTATATCGTATACACAGTGAGTGAGTATATACATAGCGAGTATGTGCAAATTCTCTGCAAATAAAGAATCTGGTTCAATGAAATTACCCTTGAGAGCCAGTGGAGGCCGTAGCAGGAATGAACGAAATGGAGACTGTTAAGGGGAAAGAGGCGGTTATAAAAGGATCCGGGCACTCCCGCCACAAAACATGATGTTTCCACAGGCGGCGCAGCCGATAAAAGTCTGAAAAGCGAATTGAAATCCGTAGAAGGAAGATCGTTAAAGAAGATCTGAAGCTCTGGAACACTAATTCCCCTGTCTGCATATTTCTTTCTGATTTCTGCTGTAATTAATTGAGTGACGAGGAGGGTATTTGGCCCTGATGAACAGCCTAGGTCTGCAATTAACAGTTTATCGCCTTCAAATAGGGTTTTCCATGACCTAATGCTCTCTTCCAGGATTGATTTTGTGCCCAATAATACGCTCTTCTGCAATACAGAGCGGATTGAAGTTAGGTTATTCAAAATTTCAAAGAATCTGGCATTGGAGAGGAGAAGTAGAGAAATCAAACCTGCCAGAAACTGGAATCCAAAATTTCAGAGAAACTGGCACTAGAGAGGAGAAATAGAGAAATCAAACCTGCCAAAAACTGGAATTTTGGGCATAGCTAAGGTCTCCATCGCCTGCAGTCATAGAAAAGACCTTCTCCATCCTTTCTTTGCTTGCTGTGAAATGCCTGGTAGCTACCTAATTTAGCAAGGAGAAAGTTCATGCTCAAAAGACGAGCTTCAAGAGCAAAATAGCTGTTCCCATTATCAAAAATAGCAGATGCCAAATTCAACTGTTGGAGAGAGATTCTAGATGACTTTTGGTTAAAAATAGTCCAAATTGTATTGAAGATTGTGAATTGCCATAGAAAAGGTGTTATCATACGAAATGACAAAACCTACCTCCCTAACAAGACCAATTTTTCCAATTTATTAAATAGGCAGAGAGTTATGTTTTCATGTCAATTATCTCCTATTAGTTTGCAATTTTTTCTCATACATTTGAATTCATTTCTAATGTTATTTTTTAAAATCTATTTGTAATTATTAATTTCTATTTTATGATTGGTTGCTCTTAATTTTCCTGGGGATTTTATTAAATTTTCAACTCAAAAATAATAATAATAAAAAAGTCACGATAAGCATCAATTAAATACTTTTATTAATTGTTGTCAATAAGTACATCGTCGTCTAGTTACAATAAGCAACAATTAAATGTATTTATTAATTGTCTCTAGTAAGTACATCATCGTGTCATTTGCATCATTCATTTTATTTCAGTTTACTTAATTATGGTGCCTTTTATATCCGTGATGCACCATTGAAAGAGTTACCATTCATCGTAAGCCCAGCTCTCCAATAAAGCTCTCTTCGGCAACTCTCTGCTGCAGGTATTGATATTGCTTGCATCTGGTGTTTTATTTTGTGCACTTTTCATCTTTACTATATGACAGGATTTTCATTCTCTTGAGGCTCACCGAGGGTTTTATTTTGTAATATAT
>MU226470.1:1761714-1774189 GCA_018584345.1 Thuja plicata
TGTGTTCTTTACCTTGCTCCTTGTAGTTCTTGAGGATGGATGACTAGTGGGTGCTTGCTTCCTTCCTCTAGACTTCTTTCTTGGTACAGAAGGTGGAGAGGATTCCAGATCAATGGTGGTTGATGGCGCAGATGTATCTTCATTTGATTTCTTCTTCTTCTTCTTAGGCATATCATCAGTCTTTTCCGTTTTTACTTCTGTGGGAGTCTTTTCAAGTTATTTGGCAATCCTAGCTTCCCTAGCTCTGTCTAGGTCTTCTTGTGTAACACCATGAACTTTTAATATATTTGAGGTAATCCTTGATGCCTTCCTTTTGTTATCAGCACTGTATAAAACATAATCAACTTGATTTGTCTTTTCTTTGTAAGTGCCCCATCTAGGTTCATTTGGATCTTTGGGCGCAGATAGGAGGAATTGTGCATAACCTTCCAGAACATGTTCTTCAACTTCATAACCAAGAGGGTGAATCCATTTTGTTCTAGGCTCAACTACCTCCATGCAAGTACAGTCAGTCTCCACCATGAAGCATATGGTGTCTTTGTACTTCTCAACTATTTTCTCAGGTATCCTGAACCTCTTCTGCATCTTGATCTTGAAAGTTTTGATATCCATGTCCATAGAATCCTTTGCACTACTCTCTGATGTAGCTTTTAGTGATATTTGAGACATAGTGAGCTTGCTCCTATCTAGGTAAAGATTTGCAACTTTACCAACAATGTGGAAGTATAAATAGATGATCAAAGAGCCAAACCTGAATATCTTTCTCTTGTCATGCTTAATGGCTTTGATATTTTCTATCAACTGTGCATGCAATAATTCACAAAGATTGTATTGAGTCTTATCTCTCACTATCCTTATTACTGCCAAATTTGTTTCCATGGACACACTATTCAATCTGCTTGCTTGCTGAAACTTGTATCCAAGTATCATAGTGAGTAGTTTGATGTCTTTCTCCTTAATGGGATCAACAGTCATGTCGTGCCTATCACTTCTAGATAAGCAGACTTGTTCAACCTAAATCTTGACATCCTTTCTAGTAGGAAGAGCTGGTCCAATCTTAGGAAGTCCAGTCATCTCATGAATTATATTTGCAGTGATGTGGATAGGAACCTCACCTATCCAGTATAGATCATCATGTATCCTACTCAGTAATATCTTCACCCATTCTGACTCATAGAACTCATGTGCATTGGAATACTCAAAGATAGGGTTATTAGTGAGATGCACATATCATCCTTGAATGTATAGTCTAGTTTCATCATAGAACCCATGAGAGATGCAATGTTGTTGTCTCCAACTATTTCCTTCTTGCAATAAACATATGCATGGATGTCTTCTACATGTTCGACTCCAAGAAGAGTCCTAGAGAATGCTCCTTTGACGTCATCTAGTATGGACTTGAATGGATGCTTCTTAAAGACAAATCTCTTCCTTTCAACAATGTCGAATATAATAGGGGTTTCCATACTTACTTGCAACTTGGTTAAGTAAGGTTTCACGATGATCTTGAAACGATGTGACTACTAAGTTTTCGTTCCAATCATTAATCTATTCACAAACCAACTAATCCTTTAAGCTGTAGTGCTTTGATGCTTGATTCTTATCTGCTTTCTGAATGTTTCAATCTCAAATGCAAAGTGAGGATTTTAAGATCTTTTGCTAATTTATATAAAGATTAATTGCATTTAATGCTCGTTGCCATAAAGCGGTTTACAAAGAATTTCAAACTTTGTTCTGAATGAAGTAAAGGCAATGCGTGAATGCATACAACCTTAATTTGTGATCACATGCATGAATCCATAGGCGGATACTTAGAGGTGATTATACCAGCCACGCAGGGGTTCAAAGCTAGAATAGCTCCCCGTAAGACCATGAGGGTCAACTATCCAAAAGTAGAAGGTGCGTCCGTTGAGGATGCATCTACTACCTTGTTCTCTTCATTATCCTTCTTTAATTTGAACCATATTTTATCTGAGTTAGCTTTAGCTTCCACAAACTCAACTTCTCCTGATTCTTCAAATAAAGACTTCTTAGGATTCTCTTGTCCTTTTGTTCTTGATCTGCAAGACTTTGAGATGTGTCTAGCCTTTCCACATGAGTGACAAATGATAGGAGGTCTGATGTTGTTATTCATCATGCTGCATTGCTTGTCTGTGTGTCCATTTTAATTACATATATGACATGTAATGTTCTCCAAGTTTCTTTGAGGTTGATTTCTATGATTGAATTGAGTTTGATTCCTTTGGTTCAGTTGTGGCTGATTTCTTTTATTTGTTCTGCAATGAAAATCCCTATGACCAAACTTATTGTAGGAGTAATAGTAACCATTGAAGGGTATTACATTCTTACGATCTCTTTCCAAGTGTACATGCTTGTTACAGGCATAGCAAGTATGATTGACTGCCTTGTGCTTATCTTTTGGTGGTTCTTCTTTGGTCTCTTCATGATTCTCAGTTTTCTTTTCTTCTGAAGATTCTGTTTGAGCTTTATTTATTTCTTGTAATGAGTTGATCTCAATTTGAGCTAGAATGTATCCCATACCAGTGGTATCACCTTTTAGTTTTTGTGCATAAAGTTGTGATTGAATTAGATCAGAACTTGTGTGTAGTTTGTCAATCTTGTCTTTTGCTCCTGATAATTTAGATTCAATCTTATTCTTGATGTTTTCCAATTCCAAGATTTTCATATTGGCTTGAATGAGTTCTTCATCTAACTGTTTACTTTCTTTGTTCTTCTCTTCAATAGCTATTAGACTATCAGTTAATTGATCATTCAATTCTTCTATCTTATCCTTTAAAGATTTTTTTTCTTCATTCAGTTTCTTGACCATTTTCCCCAAATCATTCGTAGAACAATATTTTAGATATTTTCTTAGTTTCTTGATAAGAATTTGTGAGCCATCAACTTTTAGCTTAAGTTCCTCATTTTCTTTCTTAGATTTGTCTAGATCTTCAAGAGTCACTTCAAGATTCTTTTTCAGATGTTTAACTTCTGCTGAATCCATGATCTCCTCAAGTGGTTAAACTTTTCTCTCAGAGGACTAGAGCTCTTATACCAATTGTTGGAAACACTGAGAGGGGGGGGGGGGGGGGGGGGGGGGGTGAATCAGTGTTTAGCTAATTATTCTATTTCAGCACTTTAAAAATAAATCAATTAGATATCACTTGAAGCTTAACACAAGATCACATAACACATAATATGATTACGAGGAAACCTTGATTAGGGGAAAACCCTGGTGGGAATTTGTACCCACAAATATTGCACTAGTATAATGAAGATGTTAAAGTTCCTTTGCCCTATTAGGAGCAGTCTTTACAATGCAAGTACAATGACCTGGTTAAAGGCCTGACCCTGTTAGGATTCTTTTACAAACAACCCTGTTAGAGGTGAGGAATCACTATCTAAGAGCTCACTGCTCAATGAGAAAGAAGGCTACAACCTCCTGAGAATAGATATGCACGATATCCAAGAGTGAACTATTGTATGTGACACAGATGTCTGATCAGTTATAGTTATGCGCTTATGCTCTTATCTTCTTTAAGGGCTTTATCTCATACTGATATCTTCACTCTTCTCTTCTATATATCTTCCCTGACTATATCTTTGACACTTCCAATATATCTTTATATTGCATATATATATGTGTGTGTGTGTGTGTGTGTGTGTTTATGCCTGAATAGATGCGACTATAAACAAGACCTTAGTCAGCCCAATAACAACATTCACAATGATTCCAAACAAATTGGCTTAAGCGTGTTTACAAAAATGTTTAATATATTATTAAAAACTTATTACAATAGGCGCTTAGCCTTTACATAACAAAATATTACACGCTAATCAAAATCATGAAGTCAGCTTCATAATCTATATTCTGAACTGCTAGTGTACTTATTCTTTATATAAATTGTCTGTGTTGCCATTCCATACCATGCATGTATAGGATAAGTATAGAAACATACCATAGAGCTTAAGTATGAATGTACATATCCTGATGTGATCATACACACGTGCATTGATGCTCTGATTGACTGTAAGTCACTATTTTGTCTTCTACACTTAGTCAATTTACACTTCATAGTTTATCGTCAAAACTTCATATGACTTTGTTGCCATAATGACAACACAAAATAAGCCATATACTCCCTGGGAGTCAACTTGCCAATAGAGATAAGAAAGCAGAATGCAGGAAACTTGATCAATCTAGAACCAAACAAGATTACATTAGGGAAGAAACAACACCTATGATCACATGTTACAAAAGCAATAACTTTGGGCACATTGCAAAGTATGTAAGTTGGAGGTTAATCAAAACATACCACCTCCTACATGTTACAAATGTCACAATCCAAGACATATTGCAAAGTTTTGCAGGTATAATGGAGCTGATAATAAAAGAGTACCACCGCCTATGGTTATAAAGCATAACATTGGTGATACTGGTAAGAATCTTGCAAAATATATGGATGAATTTAAGAGTCATTTCACAAAACCTGAAGATGATAGTAGTGGTATGGTTTGGAAGGTAAAAGAAACTAGTGAGGTATTAGTTTAGGGAGATTTAGTAGAATTTATTGTACCTTCTCCTGATGCTAACATTAGTACATCAACCTAGATGGCCAAGCATGGCCTTAGGGGGAGCATTGGAAGAAAACATCAAAAATCTATCTGGCCCATGATTATGTTAAGTAAACTCTTGCGAGCTTAGGGAGAGTATGTGCAGATGTTGTGGAGCATATATCTGTGATCACATGGTTTTTGTGAGATCTACCTCATATAGTCATTCTTTCACTGCTTTATTTTGTTATGCTTTCAGTGATTATGTACTTAGACATGCCTTGACCTTTTGAGACTCTTATGTATTTGAGGATCTGTGGAATCCTATGTTATATATTTAGTACTTGATTATGTAATCAGGGTACACTTGAGATACTACATATTTTTATTAAATTTTATTTTATGATGATGTCATATATGAGATAAATGTACGGATGTAATATGATAAAATTTGGTTTAGGAAACCGATGAGATATTGATTTAAGTTTGAATTCAGATATAGTTATGTGCAATGAATTATTAATATCGTAAGATGCTTTTATATCATGTTATTTTGGAACCTATGTGAAATTTTTTTTATTCCAAGATCCTATTTATATAAAGACACATGGAACTCGTTGTATAAGTATTTTATTCATAAATGTGGTTTGCATGTGTGTTATTTAAATTAGTTAATGTTAATGTGAATAAGCCATGTCATTTGTTTTAATTTAATGTGCCAATTTTGGCAAGTGTTGCAATTAATGTTGACATGGCTAGTTATGTGAACCATGGTTAGGTGTAGGTTTAACCTAAGGTTACCTAAGTGTATTACCCAAGCTTACTCAAGGTTAAAATATTTTAGATGGTCAACTTGACTTAGAAATTCGTATGTTAACTTTAGGTGTGGTTTAGGAGGGTCTTTTAGGCTCCCAGAAGGTAACCAGGGTCATTTTAAGCTACCCAACTTGGTACCCCAGGGGTTAGGGGTCATTTTCAGGCATAAATGAGCATCTAAACTCATTTATTGCTCCCCTAAAGTCTCATTTTCAAACTTGAGCGAATTTGAGGAGTTGTGTAACTTTGGTTAACATCTCTCTTCTTCCCAAATTGCATTTAATTCCATTCATGGAGAATGAAGGCAAGTGGGAAGAAAGGGATGGTTAGGGTAACCTCACCTTTGGGTTAGTCTTGGTCATGTTGGAGGGTTGCCTATTTAGGGAAGCTTTTAGGATGAGTTGGGTGTTCACCCGCTCTCTACCCTTAGAGACAGATTTCAGTCTAGAAGGAGTTTTTGGAGTAAGAGTCTTGGAGGGATAGTTCATCACCAAATTTCAACCCACCTTAGCTTTGGAATAAGGTTGGATCTTTTAGAAGTAAATTTATTTTTTGTTCATGTGTATTCTTGATCTTGAAACTCCAATAATGGAGTCCTTTGTTTATTTAATTTATTTTCAAGTTGAGTTTTAGAGTTTTATATCGTTGTGTTTTATTTGTAAGATATTTTTGGATGAGATTTTTCAAGGTACACTCGCCCTTGGGAGGGCAGATTAACTTTGAAGGGGTGGTGGAAATGACTCTGGTTTAGTGTAGAGTCTCCCATGTGTGGAGGAAAAAGACATGGGGTTTAATGATACTCATGATGCCAAGTATGGCTTGAGGGCTTTTGGGGGGGGGCATAAGGAGGTGTATTTCATGACTGCATCTTGTGAAGATGGTCATTCCAAGTCCATGTGTGGCTTGAGGTTTATGTTTAGTATACTTGGCTTTCTCCTACTGTGAAGTCTATCACTACCCCTATTTTCAGGAAGGCCTCTTGGAGACCTTCCTCTTGTACTACCATGTGCTAGGAAGCTTTAAGTGTGGGTTTCTATATATGTTGGTTTTATGTGAGTCTTGTGAGTTTTGGTTTGTATCTTGTTCCACTTTGGGTCTGCAAGCTCAGGGGTGGCCTTATAAAGGCCTAGGTTGGGAGGGGAGCCTCCATGGTCAACCATATCTTGTTAAAGGTTCCTGTTGGGAGCATGAAGTTGCATTTTACCCTTATGTGTGAAGTGGGAATAATTGGAAAATCATCATTTGTGACCTATGTTGTTTACAGGTTTTCTTTTTGGTGCAAGGTTGTATTGAGACTTTAAGAAAGATTTGTAACCTTACTTTGCTTTACAACATTTTATTATCCTTATTGTAATATAGAAATCAAATGGATAGTGCAATCTTATTTAATTTAAATAAAGAATAAAGATCTTTGGAAACCAATTTATTTGTATGCTTTACTAAAATTACCTTGAATGAACATTTGTTAGGTGGTAGCAAACATATATTTTCTATATTTAAATGATCTTAGTTAAAAATGAAATTTATGACACTAAATTTGCTTATAAAGTACTGAATGATCCTTATAGTGTAATTAACTTCTAAATTGCATGATAATGCTCTATTGCTTATATGGATGAATATTTATAATTGGAACATTCAATTATGTAACTTAGGGATTTTTATAGTTTGGTTAGAAATTTATTTGTAAGCAATTGTCATTGTTAAATTAGAATAGATTTTCCCTATCAAAATGAAAGGTGAATGGAAAGTTAAATTAACTTAGTGTTTAATGTAATAAGAAATGAGAAAGAAATATTTGACACTTAGAAAATTTGGAAATTATAGAAAAAAAAATAACATGCCTAAATCGAAATATTTTTCCTACAATGTCTTGGAAATAAATTATCAATGTTCTTCATGGGATAAAATTTAAAGAATAATACTCCTACATATTCGCTGTTTTGTCGCAGACATTTACACTAGTAAATTTTTTTTTCTTGTGTTAAGACAATAAAAGTATAGTTCTCTTCCATTAAGTTAAATGTTTTAAAAAAAAAGAAGTAAATAATAATTATGAACTAAAACGTTAATGGAAAAAAGAATCTAAAAAAACATTTATTTTAAAAGAAGAAACATTTTATTTGGGATCAGGAGGGAGGTTCGAAGCCCTTCCTAGTGGCTCCCTCTGTATTTTTGTGGGGGCGGGGCAGGCTGGCCTTCCCTCGACCCTTCGCGGCCGCGGTGGCAGATCTTCCATAGTAGTGGCCCAAGGGCCATTATTTGTGGGGACCACGCGGCAGCGGTCTGCCACGGTGTGGGATGAAAAACCACCCTGTCAGCTCCTCCTTTTCTCTCACCCAGCGGGCGGCACCGCTCCCTTCCTTCGTCATTTTTCCTCTTCCCTTCCCCGCGAAACTGCCTCTCCACTGCCACATGTTACAATGCCGCCATGCCTTCGGTAGCTCATCGGTTCAGGTTAAAAAAAATAAGTTAAGACAATAATACTAATAAATTATTATTCTGCTTGGTGCTGGAGACTTTTTCGAATTTCCTTAGATAAAGAGGGATATTTATAAAGTTATTTTAGTTTTGTGGATCAGATATGATGTTATTATGGAGTTAAAATTAGATTTGATTTTCTATAGATATGTTAGATTATTATAGATTATGTAGTGAATATATAATGTTTTAGTATAATTTAGAATTTATTTAGTTTTAGGTCTTTATTTATGTTTTTAGAGTTAGATTATAATTCTAGGGTTTAAGATATACTATGATTTTTTTTATGCATTAGTTTAGAAGATTAATATATGTTTATTTAGGTAGTTTTTTTTATGAGGATTTAATATAAATGCTATTCTTCTAGATTAACTTTAATATTAATTAATTAGATTTGATTTAGAAAATGTTCTAAATATTGCTTTAAGATTAGAATTGAATCTATAGATATGATTTAATTAATGTTTTAATATTGTTTTAAATAGATTTCTTTTTAAGTGGTTTGAAAATACATTTTAGGTTTATTTATAAAAGAAAAAGGGATTATAATTAGATTGGGATATATATAGTTGGATTTGATTTAATTTGATAGAATCAAATAAAATTTCTTTTTAAAGTAAATTAAATAATGATTTATAATTAGACTTATAGTTAGTTTTCTGGCTTAGGTTGTATACGCTAAATGTGGCCTTCTTATATAGCCATACACTTCAACATGGTCATTGTTCACCAGTCACATACAAGAATGGATATGCAATTATCCATCTTGCATGCCTGTGTGAGTCGACCTGTTGCCTCCTATCTAGCTGGGGTTTTTGAATGGCTCTCATAATCGAGAATCCAACAACCTAGACCATTACTAGAACAGAGGATTTAAGCAAATATGTAAATGAAAAAATATGAGAGAGATAAGTTTATTATAGAAATGAATGTGCAAGCTAGATTAATCTACCAAATGAATGCAAGATTAATCTATGAAAAGAGAGACTAAGCTAAGAATAAGAAAGATACAAGCTAATCTAGAAATGGACAAGGATTATTCAAATTAAGATTTACTTGAAATGAAGTTAAACTATGAATGTTTAATCTAAAAAAAATGATATTAAGCTATAGAAACAAATCTCTAATAACAATTTATTCAACTAGCAATTTCGCAAATTACAGATTATAAGACTAGTTTGAATGAGAGTTGAGAGAGTTCTTTTATAGACTGAGAGTCCATTCAGAATAGAAAGTTTCATTTGAGAGAAACAGTTAAGTTATTGAAATCCACTTGAGAATAGTAAGTTTCTTTCAAGAGAAACAATCTACTGTTGTCTTTTTGAGTTTAACTGATTTGTTTCTCTTTTAAATCATAGTTAACTCAAAGTTTCCATTTCTAAACTGGAGAGAAGATTTTGGAGAGAATATTTAATTAAATAAATAGAATATGACCTCATAAATGTATTTTCTCAATTATTTGAACAATTAAGTTCAATTATTGAAATGAGGATATTTATTTAATAATCAAATATTATTTAATTCCTTTTTATGTATTTTAGCTAAAAGGGTGAATTCAATTTAATTAAAGTGCTAGGACTTTGTAATTAAATTAATTTGATCATAGGGTTTATTTAGCCAATTATAATTGAATTTAGGAATTAAATATAGTATGTGATTAATGCAAATTTAGGATTTTTTGCATTTGACACTGAGGTCAAGTAGAGTCAGTTGAGACTCAGGATTGCCTAGTAAAATAGGACTTTGATGGTTCAAAAGATTGATAAATGCAACAAAATTGGTTAAGGTTGCAAGATGACAATTTTGGGGTGTTACATTTTTCCCCTCTTTGAATTGATGTGCGAGTGGCACATTGATTCAAAGAATAGTCTGAATACTTGTAGCATAGAAGAATAGTTAAAATTGATTTTGAGCATTACTGATGGTTTCAGAGCCATCTCCATAATGGAGCTTAACTCTCTAAAGTCTAGGTTAGGTTGCCGAGACGCTGGTTGGATCAAGTTTTCAAGGGTCATCTTCAGAATGCTGCTTAACTCTTGAATCTGGGTTAGATTTCCCCAACACCTAGCAGTGAGATTTTGTGAGCCATCTCTAGAACAAAGATTAACTCTTAGGGATCTGAGTTAGGTTTCTCAAATACCTAATATATTTCCACCTTTCAATAGATTGTTCTCAGAATGAGGCTCAGTCTTCAGGAGTCAGGGTTAGATTGCCTCAATACCTATCCATTTGCAAGATAGTCAGTAGAGATTTTTAGGAATGTCCCTAGAACAAAGCTTAGTCCTCCAATATCTAGGATAGCTTGCCCAGATACCAGCTAGATCGAGTTTTAGAATCATCTCCAGAATAGAGCTTGATTTTTAGAAGCCAGGGTTAGATTGCCCCAATTCCTAATAGATGTGATTTTGAGAATCATCTCTAGAATGGAGCCTGAACCTCAAGGACTCAAGTTAGATCACTCAGATACGAAATAATGAGATTTCAAGAATCATCTCTACAATGAAGCTTGATTCTTAGGAGTCAAGGTTAGATTGCCCCAACACGTAATAGATGAAAAGATATAAGGAATAGAGATGCCCCTAGTGATTTAATATTACAGAGTACCCAGTTTTCACTATGAAGTATGAAAGATGAACATGTGCCAAGCGATGAGATACCCCTAGCAACGAGGATTTTTGAAAGTTAGATCGGATTGATTAAAATAGATTCGAAGTGATTCAATGATGTAATCATCCTACCCCCTTGGGAGCGAAATAGAAAGATGACACATCATAATGAAGATAGAAAGTGATAAATCACAGATAGATGTTGAATTGAAAGTCAAGAAGAACTTAGAATAGATTATAGAAGAATTTGGAAGATTCAAGAGCAAGTTTGAGTGATTTCGAGGTCTGGTTGACCAAGTTTGACCAGGGTTGACTAGAGTTGACTTTTGAGGAAACTTTGAGGATATTAAGAAAAATGTTTATTGGATATGATTCTGACAAGAAAGCGACGTTAGAAAGTTGACTACACAAGCATCCGATTGCGTCGGTCCCAAAAATTTTAAAATACAATTTTGAGCTATATAGGAGTGTCAGATTTTGATTTCGATCTTGAAAATGGATTCGAAGCAGTCGATATAGCCACTTTTGAAGAGTGAGAGGGAGGATCAAACACTTGGACAACTGTGATGGAGCCATAATACTGAATAAGAATCCCTCATCATACAAATCCAGGAGAACACAATGAAATGTTGAAATGTTGCTGCAATGCAAGCCTAGAATGAAAGTGCAAGCATATGCTAGATGCAAGTGCAATCCTATGCAAGATGCAATTCCTAGGATGTGGTTGTTGGACCCATTGGATAGTTATCATCATAGAGAATTTTTGGAACATCAAAGTTGATACAATCCTTACTAGTGCCACTGCGACCATAAGGATATGAATATGACTTTCATTAGATTAAATATGGGAAACTAACGTAAGCATTGAGGCACAAAAGTTGAGATGACTTGAATATTGTTTCAAGTTTTGATAGAGTAAGAGCACACCGGTATCGAGGTATTAAAAGCCAAGATAACCATGAGTGCACGATTGTGTAAACAAGCAGATAAATAAAAAATAAGGAGATAGTACCGACCTCACCTTGGCATACAAATAAATAAGATCGAGGGATGTGAGGCTATTCCACCTTAATGTAGAAGCTCTTATCACATACACCCTAATTATTTGACGTGGCTGGATCATCAGAACCACGCCCACAAGTAGCAGACAAAAAAATGAAATCAATGAGAACAAGCAACATACAAAGAGAAATTCAATCATATCTCAGCAGGTTTCAAAGTTTGTGGATGTGTATATGTAGAGGGGTGTTGAAAAACATCGTTGTGCTTGTGAGTGCATTATTTTTGATTGCTATTGATAGGTGTTGTTTATGTTGGTGATATCCAATGTGTGTTGAGAAACACAGATGTTTTCAAAGATAGTGTTAAGAAACATTGTTCATTGGGGTGTTGAGAAACACCAGGTGATTGTGTCAGTAGTGAGTTGTCCTTCAGAATGACAAGATTACTAATGAAAGATGTGATCAGATTGGAGACTTGTGTCCCTAGGTAATGGCTGACTTGACTCATGTTGTGAGGACAAAATTGATTTGGTTTTCCCCGGGTTATGATTCTGGATCGGTGTCAAGTCGGGAGGGTTCTTTAGAAGACCCAAAGTGTCACGAAAGTGACTAAAAGATATATACAAGCTGAAGAAAAATATTTCCAAGATGAAGTGCGGAGTACCCCTCCAACTTCAACGGATTGATATCAAGATATATGTTGATTGTGCAAAAAAATGATCAGTATGGTGACAGAAGACAGACATAGTGAGAACCACTGGTGACTAATATAAGAGAGATTCTCAAGTAGAGAAATTTGAGTAATAGCTAGGCATCAGCAGGCAGATGCAGTGAGAACCACTAGTGACTAATGCGAGAGAGATTCTGAAAAGTAGTAGGATAGTGCCCCCTGTGTGTGTGTATTTGGGTACCTGTCAGATCAACACAAACACTTCAATAGATCATTATATTAGCAACATGGGGTTAGTGAAAAACATGAAAAACATAGGAAACCCACTAAAATCGATCTATTGCCTT
>MU226470.1:1807322-1849571 GCA_018584345.1 Thuja plicata
AGAATCAAACATATCATGATGCAAGCTATAAATGGAACTACCTAATCATAGAAAATGATTGTCTGTTCATTCTTAAAAAAAGCATTGTAACTGAATAGTAATTCTTATTGTATGAGCAGTGTGCTTAGTATACCTTTAATAGGGTTTTGTATTTTCCTAATAGGGAAATGTGCTAATGTAATATTCAGCTCCTAACAGGGCTAGGTCTCCTAACAAGGACACAATACTTTTAGTACATATTTGTGGGTACCATCCCCACCAAGGTTTTCCCTTGGCCAAGGTTTCCTCGACAAAAATTCATAGTATTATGAGTTATGTGTTTATGTTATTTTCATTTCAGTATTTATTTGGTTAAGTTGGAAATTAATTGGTTCATGTTTAAAGTATTGTAATACTGATTCACCCCCTCTAAATATTACTTAATCCTAACAAATAGGTCTTCTCTAGAACGCACACCACAACTAACATCACCAAGAGTCTTGTGACCCAAGAATCATAAAAAAAATTCCTCAACATGTCTCCTAACATTCCTCAAGCTCACATAACATGAAATTTTCTTGCACCCATGTTATCCACAAAACTCAGAGACTAACACTGTCATAATTCTCTGTCACTATTCTGCAAATAGTCTTTGCCAAAACCACTGTAACTCAAACAAAAAAAACATAAACTCAAGTGACCTTAGATATAAGATCTCATCTTGTCCCTTAATACATATCTGTGCTTCCAACCCCTGAGAGTGTGTATAGTGTGCGTACATGACTGTCAGTCTTGTGTACATGACTGTTAGTCTTGCATGTGCCTGAGATAACTAGTTTGAATGAGACTTCAACTGAACATATGTTGACATCAATGATAAAATAGGAATGCCAAAAAATCCAACAGAAGCCAATTCCAACAATTTCTACATCTTGGCATTGAGATATTTATGATTTGGGTCTTGACCAAATATTATTGTATTACGTTTTCTTATTCTTGGAAAATGTAATTGATATGGCCGACTTATGAGTTGTGCAGACTCTATATATTGAGGCTCTTGATCTTTGTTTGGGGTAGTTCTCGGGAGATAACCTTGGATGGTTAGCATTAGGGTTTAGGTGTATATTTTTTTGTAATCAAGCATGTATGCAAAATTTTTGTAACCTGCATGTTATAGGCCAATGTGATTTAAATATCTGATTCTAATGATAATGTGAATATATGTTATATCATCTTGATTGCCAATTCCTTTTTCTGAGTTGATTGTTTCCACTGTGTAGATTCTTGTTGCATGGTTGGACCATCTCCATTGGGGAAACTTAGGCCATGATTGTGTCAAATAGTATCAGATCAAGGTTGATGTTCATGTGTTAGCAGATCAAGCTCTTGAGCTTGTGAAGCCCTAGTCATATTTGTTATGGGGTGGTAGAGCATAGATCTGGCCCACAATTATAGAGGACTTGCAGAAGGGGATCCCTAAGGATATTTTTGCTTTTTGAGAACTTGTTTGGACTGTTGAAGGCATACCAAGGGTGAATCGATTGCTGAGTTGGAAGGTTTTAACACCTTGTAATCAAATTGTCAAAGATGAAGCAGTTGCACTTGATGATTGGAAATATTAAGCCTAGAAGGATGAACATTAGAAGGCTAGAAAAAATGACGGAGGAATTTAGAAATGAGGTGAGGACTGAGATCATACATGTATTGAATTGATTGAGAAAGAATCTGAGACTGAAGAGGAATATGAGAAAGTTGTTGAAGATCTTGAGACTATAGATGTGTTGGAAATATATTGTAGGCTAGGTGACTGAGAGGGGGGGGGGGGGGGGGGGACNGGGGTGAACCAGGAACCACTAAAACTTATTCACTTTAATCCTTTATTAGATTTTCTAATCTTATTGCATTCATGGAACAAAAAAATAATAAACATTCATAACACTTGACACAATATTTGGTTACCTAGAAAACTTCCAAATAGAAAGTAAAACTAGGGTGGGGTTGGTACCCACAAGATTTAGTAAAACAATAATAAATTTGGCTTGTTAAGGCTTATGATTGACCACTTATGATGGCCTGTCCTATTAGGAGCAATAAGGACTATTAGGTCCACCTTGCAAAAGGATTTATACAATACAATAAAGTATGCACTCTATTAGGAGATTTGTGAAGGACTGTTAAGTCCACCCTGTTAAAGGATTTTGACTGATACAACTGTTAGGATGAACCAATGAATGATATTCTATGCAACTCTGATTTTCTGAATAAGATCCTCTGTAATAATAATGATCACCTGAATGTGATAGATGAGACTCTGTTGTTCCTTATACTGTTGTATCCTTCTAATCAATCTGCCACTTCATATTTGCATGTCCATACTCATACTTCTACTTATGTTGCTTCTACTGCTACATTTGGATAAAAAAAGTATCTTACATATATATCTTATCCAAATCAATTACCTCCATAAGTTAGCTACTTATCATATTTAATTAGTATTAAACAATATGTGCTAATTCGGCCCAATGTTGATACTCAGGTCCAGTAATCCACTCGGGTGATATACTGACACTTGGGAGACATAGTGAACTGGAAACTTTGGAGCTCAGTCGAAATTGGGTGCTCGGGCCACATTGATCACTCAGAGATGGTATGCCACTCGGATAACAATGGTGACTCAGGTGATACTATTTGGAACTAACTGCTCGGTCGACACTGCTACTACTCGGGTAACACTTCAAGCTGTTGGCTCAATCAACACTATATCTATATAAATGACTAAGTATTTTGGCACTAATTGACAACATGTCTAGCCATAAGGTCTACAATCTCCCACTTTGGTATTAGTGAAAAAAACACTTATCATACCAAAAAAAAATCTAATCAAATTGTTGAGTCAAAAATCCCCCTTACCATGTGCTTGGGTACTTGCTCTATTTTACAACTGCCCTACAACTCGGTTGCAACTGAATCTATTTTTTATTTTCCAAAATTGTTTTTGAAACTCTTATATATATATATATATATATATCTTCCTCTTCTCTATACATGTATTTCCTCATATATATCCTATCTTTCCACCTTGTTTTTGACACAAATTCCAAAAAGCATATCTACAAGGTAATACCAAAATATGAAAGGAAATCACAATGTACCTTCAAAATTTGAGACAAAGTCTTTTCCCAATTGTCTTGCAACACATTCAGGATGTGCAACTCAATCTGAATTTCTGCAGACAACTCCATCATAAGCTCTTCAATTGAAAAGTTGTTATCATGGATGAGTGTCTTTGCATGAGCAATATTTTTTTGCACGACATCTATATGAGGAAGGAGTTGGCTCTGTATATCTATTAGGGATTCCCTTGTTCTTTCTTCTTCCCTTAGTAGCTCTGCCTGCAAATCAGTCATATACTTGATCTTTACAAAATGTGTTAAACTTGAACTAGGATCAAGTTCCAACTGTAGAAACATTCACAGTGTCCTTCTATGACTCGGTCTGGCCATGCCCAGTAGTAGGTAGATCCTGGTGCTCGGTTCCTACTAGAATTGATGTAGACTCTATGATCTTTTCCTTGCTCTGAGATAAGATACTCTAAATAGGTGATTGGGGTAGGGATGCCATCACTTCTACTACTATTTGTTCTACATTAGATTATTCAATGGTCTGAACCTTAGGTAATTCTTCATATTTATCCTGTACATGAGGGTCTATACTCTGCTTCTCTATTTTATCATCTCCCTTATCTTCAAAAATTTACTTCCATATCTTTGTTGCGGTCTACACAACATCCTCTATTTTCTTGCTCAAGATTTGAAAAGTCCTAAACCTTGGAGTGTGATTATTATCATATTTAGTCACATCATCTTTTACCTCTTTATCAGTCATAGTAGGCATGACTTGCTTCAAGGTTTTCTTCTTGAAGTCCTTTTCAATCTGAACTGCATTGTGTCAGTGAATGGTGATTACATTGAGAAGGTCTTCAGTCATATGGATTTTCAATTCAAATGGATCATACTTCCATCTTTCCATCTTCTCTACTAATGTATCTGTAATCATCTTCTACTCATCCTTGGTTCTAGAAGCATACTTTAGTGACTTGAGAGATCCCATACCACTACCTTCTTTCAATTCTTTAACCTTCTGCTCAAAGGTAGGTGGTGGCTTCTTGAATGTGAATGTATCTTCTTCTTCATCTTCTTTAGGCATTGTCAATTTTATTCTAGATCTTCTGGGTTTGTTTTCAGTGAAGACATGGATAGAGATATTTGGTGTTTTCTTGGGGGCTAGCCTCTTCCTCTCCTTAGGAGGCTCTTCTTCTACCTCTTCCTCTTCTTTCTTGGGTTCTTCTTATTGTACCTTTATGTCATCATCCTTTCTTTCAGTGATCGAAGGAGGAGAGTCTGATGGCTTGCCATATTTCTTTTCAAACTTCTCTATTCTCTTCCTTCCTCTCTTCAAGATTTTAGGAATCTCAATTTCCAATGATATTCTACCCATAGCTTCTTCATAAGTATCAAAATATGGTGCTTTAGGATCAACAGGCTCATTTACAAGAGCTTCAATGATGTCTCTGGTCTCATCTATGTTAACCTCATATGCAAGAGGTTTCACCCATGCAACCCTAGGCTTGACTTCTTGGATGTATAATTTTTCACAATAAACTAGGAAGCATATATCATCCTTATAGTCTTCTACCAATTGTTTGGGAATTCTGAATCTATTCTGCATTTTCTCCTAGAAACTTTCAAAGTAAGCATCCATGGTGCTTTCAAATTTATCTCCCAATTCTGCTATAAACTCATTTATCTGATAAATTATAGGCCTGTCCTTCTTCCATACAACTGTGCCTTTAGATGGGAAAAAAATTTGAACATAAAAGAATATGTAGACCAAGAGTGAACCAAACTTACACGGATTGGTCTTGGATGCCCAGATGCTTTCCATGTTTTTTCTCAGTTGGATGAGCTGCAACTTGGCTAGGTCGAATGATAGGTTGTTCTTCACCAATTTGTATTTCAAGTCCACAATATCACATGGTACACTCTTTGGTCAGCTTGAACTATATATCTTATGTGCAATCACATGAATTTCTAAATTTAGCTCCATGTCAGTAACTCCATTCAACTTCATGCCTCTTCCATCCCACTCGGCAAGAGTCTTCTTGGCTAGGTCATCTTGGGGTAGGATTTTGGTTGCTATAGGTTTGTCAAGCATTGAGTACCCTATCACTCGGTGTACCATCATCTTAGTGATCTTCAGTAGTTTCTCCAACCAGAGACGCATGTCGTGAAAAAATCTTAGAATAAACCTAATCAAATTTATCTAAAAGTTCTTCGACATATGCAAGATATGGGTTAAACCCTTGACTTCAAGGTGCTTGTATTCTGACTTCAGGTTTCTGTCCACACAAAGTGCCTCATATGCTTGATTCATCTCTAATGTGCCTAGTTGTTGAATGGTACAATGATAGAAAGCTTGAATGTCATGATCAATAGTGCCTTAGGAGGAATTTGGGAATGGGCTCCCATTGGATCTATCTCCTTAGCAATCGCTAGATGAAGTTTGAACTTTGGCAGTTCACAGACAACATTCCTCACTAACATCTCAGATCCCTTCTTGATATTAGTCTTGGATGAAGATGCCATAATGCTAGAGGTTTGATAAAACTTTACTGTAACTAAAGATTTCAAACACAGATTCACTCTGAAATCCCTAATCACTCTACAAACTGTAAAATTGGTAAACAATAACCCTTCAATTTCACCATTTATAAGAAATTTCACCATAGGTTTTCATTAAATTCTCTATACATAGTAGCTATCATAGCTCGGGTAGTTATCCCAGGCTTACTCAGAAGCTCGGCGAAAACTAACTTTGCATCTTTGAAACCATACAACCTGACTTAACTCAGTTAATCCTGGGTAACCCAGATGTAACTGAGATCCTGACTATGTTAGAACCATAATGTGTCCTAGTGCATCAATATGCAGATTTGGACTGGCTAGCATATCTAGAACTGATGTATGATGGTTTGTATGCATAATTCCAGTTATCTCCTTGCATCTTTATTCAGAGATGGTGGATCCACCATGTTCATTGTTTTGGGTGCCATTGTTTGACCCTTCATTGTTTTGGTTTGAATTCTCAGGAGACTTCCTTACCCATTGCTGACTCATCTGAGTTTTGATTTTAGAAACTTTTTATTTTCCTTTCTCAAAACCAGTATCCACTTTTTTTCTGTTCATACAAATCTTGCTTAGATGACCGAGTTGTTTACACGCATAAATTAGTAGGATTCCTTTTTTTGAGGTGAGTCTTTGCATAATTTGCACCAATGTGCCCATATTCACCACAATGACAACATCTACTCCATGTGTTGTAATCCCCACCAAAAATTTCCTTAGCTAATTGGTCAGTAGGGTTCCATTTCTTAGTTCTACACTCAGAATACTTATGACCTTATTTGTTACAATTGAAACATTTTCCTTCAAACTTAGGTTTCTCAGTGCATTCACTTTTCCCATGTCCATGTTTGTTGCACCTATAGTATTTACCATTAAAATTTGACTTTCCATTACTCCAAAACTTATTTGATGTATGCCCTATCTTACCACAATGATTACATGTAGTTTTCTTGTTCTTTTGAGCTCCTTTCTATGAGGATTCACCTTGTTCAGTATAATGTAATCCAATCTATCCATGATGTTTGAATTGAGTTTTCCCTATCAACTGATCCATGCTTGTGAATTCATCATACTCTCATTGGTTTTCTTTTCAGTATTGAGATCATTTTGCAGTCTTTCATTTTTAATCCTCAGATTGATAACTTCTTGATTTGAACTATTGAGTTGATTTATCATATCTGCTTGCTGAAGTGACAAATGATGGATTTCATTTTCTTTTTCCTCTAATCTTCTACTTATAAATCTCTTATCTTCTTGTTCCATATCTCTTTCATTTTATTCTTGGTTCTTTTGTTCCATGACTTCACATATTCTAACTGGATGAATTTCTTGTTCTCTCTTTAACTTTTTGACTTCTTCATGTAAATTGAGATTCTTTGCAAGTAGATGTTCAATGGCTGCATCAGATTCTTCAAAAATTCTTTCTTTGCATAAATATTAAATTCTTTCTTCTATGTAACTTTTATCATTCATTTGTACTGCTAAATCTTTTCTTCTTTTTAGGGAATGAGAGAGCTGCTCCTTGAGTTTTCTGATTTGATCCATGACCACTTGTAGATCTATCTTTTCATTTTCAATGGCTTTGTCTAGTCTGTATATTTTCATTACCTCTGATCTTTTCTCAAACTGTTAAAATTATGATAAGAGAACCTTTGATTTGATACCAATTGTTGGAAATATATTGTAGGCTAGGTGACTGAGAGGGGGGGGGGGGTGAATCAAGAACCAATAAAAATTATTCAGTTTTATCCTTTATTAGATTCTCTAATCTTCTTGCATGCATGGAATAGAAAAACAATAAACATTCATAATACTTGACACAATATTTGGTTACCCAGAAACCTTCCAAATAGAAAGTAAAACTGGGGTGGGGATGGTACCTAGAATATTTAGTACTGCAATAATGAATTTGGCCAGTTAAGGCTTACAATTGACCACTCCTGATGGCCTTCCCCATTAGGAGAAATAAGGACTGTTAGGTCCACCTTGTGAAAGAATTTATACAATATAGTATAGTATGCACTCTGTTAGGAGATTTGTGCAGGACTGTTAAGTCCGCCCCGTTAAAGGATTTTGACTGATACACCTGTTAGGGTGAACCAGTGAATGATCTACTATGCAACTTTGATTTGTTGAATAAGATCCTTTGTATTAATATTGATCACCTGAATGTGATAGATGAGTCTTTGTTGGTCCTTATACTGTTGTAGCCTTCTATTCAATCTTGCACTTTATATTTGCATGTCCATACTCATACTTCTACTTCTGCTACTTCTACTACTACATTTGGATAAAAAAAGTATCTTACATATATATATCTTATCCAAATAAATTACCTCCAGAAGTTGGCTACTTATCATATTTAATTAGTTTTAAATAATATGTACAAAGTCAGCCCAATGCTGATACTCGGGTCCAATAATCCACTCGGGTGATATACTGACACTCAGACGATACAGTGAACTTGAAAATATGGCACTCAGTCGACACTGGGTGCTCGAGCCACATTGATCACTCAGAGATGGTATGCCACTCGGTTAACACTAGTGACTCAGGTGATACTGTTTGGAACTAACTACTCGATCGACACTGCTACTGCTCGGGTAACACTTCAAACTGCTGGCTCGGTCAACACTGTATCCATATAAATGACTAAGTGTTTTGGCACTAATTGAAAACATGTCTTGCCATAAGGTCTACAATATTTTGAGATCCCTGTAGATGAAGAAATATTATTAAGAGCTATGGCACAAGTAAGTAAAAGTCATAAGATGGATTTTTCTACTTTCACTAGTTCTTTGCATCCTGAGGATTTGATAGATTGGATTGGAGAGCTAGAAGATTACTTTGAGATAGAAGATATTAGAGATCCACACAGGGATAGGTTAGCATAGACTAAGTTAAAGGGTCATGTTTCCTTATGGTGGAAAGAATTGCAGAGAGATAGAGAGGAGCATGGTGAAATGAAAATCACTAGATGGAGGGTGATGGTTGCTAGATTAAAGGATAAATTCATTCCTAATGATTATGAACTAGAATTTTTTAAGAAGTCGCAGAACCTAAAGTAGAAGGACATGATTTTGAAGGATTACACCAAGGAATTATATAAGATGATAATTAGATATGGACACCGAGATGTATCTAAGGAGAAGGTGGCTAGGTATATTAATGGTCTAAGATTTAATATTTAGGATGAGATGAGTATGTTGAGGATTTCTATAGTGGAGGATGCTTATCAGTATGCATTGAGGATAGAAGATAAATTGAAAAGAAGATAGGGTAACCCTAGAGGGAAGGAGAAGTAAGCGAGTAGCAATGGAAATGAGAAGAAAACCGTTGAGATAGAACTTGATCAAAGGACACTTAAAAGAGGGAATATTAGTTACCATTGAGATAGAACCTAATCACATGACACTTAAAAGAGGGAATAGTAGTAATGAATTAAAAGGTACATGTTTCAAGTGTGGCGGCATAAAATATAGAGATTTAAATTATCCGAAGGATCTAGTAAGTGTTGGAAGATACAATTGAAACAATTGTTATATTGTCATTGATGTCAAACCTTAACTGGTAAGATAATTGCTATCTAGTGAAGTGCCATATTGTTTGATTGATGAAGAAGATTTGAAAAGAGGAGATAACAAGAAGACCTAGTGAAATGGTGGAGTTATGAGAAATTACAATGGGTACTTGATTAGTTGGTAAATTGAAAAGATAATGTGTTGTTTATCTTTAACACTAAGTGATGAATGGAAGACTAAAAGCTTAGTCTTGACCGAGAAAAAGAGAAGAAGATTAAGGAGCTTAAGTTTTAAGTTGAGTGATGCTAGTGTTGACCAAGCGCCAGTACATGCTGATTTATATAGTGTTCACTAAGTATAAGTATTTACCGAGTTATCTAGTGATAACCAAGTGGAAGAACACAGTGATGACCAAGTGTCAATATTTTATAGTTTATGAAAGAATTGAGATTCCCAGTCAACATAGTTGAATTATTGGGATATGTAAAGCATGATGAAGATAAGAATGAATGATATGGTGCATTTTATGATCATTTAATATATTATTAACCATTTCTATGTATGGATTCAAGAAGGAGTTTTGAGAAGTATTTAGAAAGATAGTAGCAGAATGAAAGTTTGGAAGGATTCATTGGATCTGACCAAACCCTAAGATCTACGATGATGATTAAGAGGAAAAATATCAAGCTACCTAATTAGAGAGGTATAAGGTTAACCTAATTGTAGATTATAGAGAGAGAGGTTGATTTAGTTGATTAGATAATCTAAGTAGAGGGTTGAGAAGGCTGAGAAGAGCAGTAAAGAACTGTGAAGTGGTGATTGCTTGAAGGATTTCCAAGAATATCGGAGAGATGGAGATGATAATGAAGGCCAGTCAATTGATCAACATTTGAGCTAAAGTGGATCTGTATTTGCAAAGTGAGTTGTATGTTTTAGATAAAAATTGTTGTTCACCTCTAACCAGTGTATCAATTAAAATTATTTAATCAAGATTGACCTAACAGTAATTTTGTAATTTTTTTAATCAAGGTGACATTCTAATGGAATGATCTTAAGTCCTCTAACAAGGCCACTCTTTACAGGGTGATTAAATCCTTTAACAGGGTCACACCTAACAGTGTGTATTGTAACCTTTAACAGGGTTGGCTCCTCATAGAGCTCTCTTCAAAAGAGTAAAAAATTGGTAGCATGTTACTGGTGGTTTTTCCCAAATTGGATTTCCATGTTAAATCTTGGTGTCATACTTGTGTGAATGACATTTATGTATTTTATTGTTAAGATTTTTATATTATGCAAGTTGATTACTTTAGGACAGTGGACTGCAGGTTTATGTTACTAATCATATGCTATAGAGATTGAGTGGATTGTTGAGTAGATCTAAGTTGGTTGAAGTGTTTAAAAGTTCAATTGGTACATCTAGACCTGAGGATATCTGATTCACCCCCCTCTCAGTTATTCTAAATCATTCTAACAATTTGTATTAGAGCTTGTGGTGCTTGTAAGGAAAATTTTTAATGTACTTGAAGCTAAAGATCAAGATGTACAAAAAGGAGGTACCAAGGTTGAACAAGCAGAACTTCCCTGCATAAAAAAGTTTGATGAACCTACACCTAGATGGAAATGGTGATGCAACAAAATATAATGTGGAAAATGATTACATAACAATGCCTACACCTTTGACAGCTTAGCAAATGAACGAAAAGAAAGAACACAATCAAGCAATGTTAGAGATTGCATCAACCCTAAGTTATCCTGAATTTGAAGACATAAAAGACTGTACTACTACAAAATAAATGTGGGATACACTAACAACTGTCTATGGTGGAGACACAAATGTACTAAGAGCCAAATCTGAATGCTTGAGAGGTAAGTTTAATGAAATAAGAATGTTAGAAGGTAAGACTATTGTTCAATATTGTGGCTAAGTTAAAGAGGTTGTGAATGCTATTAGAGGAGCTAATGGAACTATTGATGATGATATTGTTATAGAAAGGTATTGAGAACCCTACTTCCTATTTATGCTATTAGAGTTTCTGCAATACAAAAACTAAGATGTACTCCTGGTAACAACTTAACTCTGGAAGGTCTAGTTGGTAGGCTTACTTCTTTTGAATAATCAAATTTTGATAATTTCACCCCTCACAATGGTGATCTGCATTCAAATCACAATTGAATCTTCATAAGTCTAAGAAATGAAAATAAAGATGTGTGAATAGTGACAGTGACACTTCTGATGATGATCTTGATGAGCTTGAGTCACTAATGGCTAGAAGACTACCAAGAGAAAAAGGAAAATTAAAAGGTAAACTTTCTATAATCTATTTTTCATGTAACAAAGTTGGCCATGTTGCAGAAAGATGCCCTGATAGGAATGAAAAGGATGAAAGAACAGAAAGAAAGTATAAAGACAAAAGGGATGATAGAGACTATAGAAGGTATAATGACTACAAGAACAAAGGTAAGAAATCATGTTATATTGCTAAAGAAGAAACTGATAGAGAATCTGATAAATTTGATGATCATGATATAGAAGTTGTTTATGTTTCTATGAAAGATGATTATGATGAAGATGATAAAACTGCACTTATTTCATTTGTGATTAAAAGTGATAGATGGATAATTGATAATGCTTGATCACATCATATGACTGGTGATAAAAGTAAGTTTGAAACCTTAAATCATTGCAAAGGTGGTAGTGTTAAGTTTGATAATGATGCACCATGTCTTGTGAAAGGAAAAGGATCAATATGACTAACTGATAAGATCGGATGTGACAATGCTTATTGGGTTGAAGAACTTAACTATAACTTGTTGAGTGTTGCATAATTGAACACTTTTGGATATTGAGTTGAATTCCATCAATAAAAGGCTAAAATCATTGATGCTACTGGTGAACTAATTAGAAGTGGAGAAAAAACAAGAGGTAATTTGTTTTATCTAGATCTATCTGATGAGACATGTTTGTTTTCACAATATGATGATGTATGGTTATGGCATAAAAGGTTGTGCCATGTGAACTTTGATAGTTTGCTAAATATTAGTAAGATGAAAAGAGTAAGAGGGTTACCAAGATTGAAGAAACATGATAATGTGATGTGTAAGAAATGTTAATTGGGCAAAATGACAAAGTCTAGTTTCAAGAGAAAAACCTATACTTCTGATGATATTTTAGAATTGGTTCATACTGACCTTTGTGGACCTATTCTAGTGCAAAGATACTATGGTGATAAATATTTCATTCTGTTTATTGATGATTACTCTAGAATGATGACTGTGATGTTTCTCCAAGAAAAATCTGATGCCTTTCAGTTGTTTAAGTAGTTTTTGGAAAAGGTTGAAAAAGAGACAGGTAAGAGCTTGAGATGTCTGAGATCTGACAAAGGTGGAGATTTTATATCTAATGAGTTCAACATATTCTAAAATGATAGAGGAATCAAAAGGCAGATGTTTGCTCCAAGGACTCCCCCACAAAATGGTATAGCTAAAAGAAGGAATAGATCAATCATGGATTGTGCTAGACAACTAATGATAAATAAAAATGTTGCACAAAAATACTGGAGAGAAGCTATAAGTATAGTAGTCTATACCTGGAACTTAGTACAAGTCAAGAAAGGTACATATGCTAAACCTTATGTGTTATAGTATGGTTATGCACCTAAAATAAAATAATTTAAAGTCTTTGGAAGAAAATTTTATATACTAAAGGACAATAGGAATGGAAAACTTGATGCTAAAGTGATGAAGGCATATTCCTAGGTTATTCCACTAAGAGAAAAGAATATAAGTGTTTGAATTCTAACACTAACAAAGTTGTGGAAAGTAAAAATGTTAGAATTGATGAATATGTAGAAAATAATGAAGTTGAAAGCAAGAAAGAACCTGAAGATTACATATATTTTGTATACATTAATGAAGGAGAGCCCAACAATTTACCTGAAGTAGAGAACGAAGCTACTGAGCAACAACAAGAATCTATCGAGTCAAAGCAAGAAGTTGTCGAGCATCAGGAGGTAATTATCAAGAAATCAAAAGAGGAAGAAGAGACACAAGATGATTCTAAAGTGACTTTTCAAGATGAATCTGAAGAAAAACATGAAGAAGAAAGGAGACCATAGCCTACATTGGAAAAATATGTGAGAAGACATCATAAACTAGATCAACTCATTAGAGAAAAAGATTCATGTCGTGACAAGAAGCAAGTTGAAAAATTAGACATGTTTATTATGTGAATTTGAGCCCAAATCAATGAAAGATTATTTGGATAATGAGGATTGGATTCAAGCAATGAATGAAGAAATTGAGCAAATAGAGAAGAACAAAACCTGGACACTAGTACCTAGACCAAAGGATAAGAATGTTATTGGAACCAAGTGGGTATTTAGAAATAAGATGAATGAGCATGAAGAAGTCACAAGAAACAAGGCTAGAATATTATGCAAAGGATATGCACAAGAAGATGGCATTGACTATGGTGAGACATTTGCCCCAGTTACAAGATTGGAAGGAGTTAGAACTCTACTTGCATATGCAACTTAGAAAGGATTCAAAGTGTATCAAATGGATGTTAAATCAACATTTTTGAATGGAATACTAGAAGAAGAAGTATACACTGAACAACCTGAAGGATTTTTTGATTCAAGCAAGAAGAATATGGTTTGTAAGCTACACAAAGCACTTTATGGATTAAAACAAGCCCCTAGAGCATGGTATGAAAGATTACATAATTACTTGGTCAAAATTGGTTTTACAAGGACAAATGACAACAATAATCTATACTTAAAAACTAAAAAAAGTAAAGGGATATTGTTAGCTAAAATATTTGTTGATGATGTCATATTTGGAGGTCAAGATGCTTTATGCCAAATATTTGCAAATGAAATGCAAAATGAATTTGAGATGTCTATGTTTGGAGAGATCAAATTTTTTGTTCGTTTGCAAGTTTATCAGATGAAGAAAGGTATCTACATTGCTCAATCTAAATATATCAAGGAGACACTAAAAAATCTTTAGCATGAAAGACTCAAGACCAGTAAGTACACCCATGGTTACTGTAGACACCTAAAATTGACCAGGTGTTTTCTAAACAACCAAATCTACATTTTTCATCAAATTGCTCCTAATCTCATAAAATTGCATCAAAATAGATCAAAATCAAATCAAATTGGGATAAATCATTTTAAAATCAAAGGATTAATTAACCATGACATCAAATGATCAAATATAAGCCTAAAAGGGATAATCAAACTATATAATTGATTTTAATCAATTAATTATATAGTTTAAATCAAAAATCAAATCCAACCTATTCCCCTACATGGCTAATTTAATTAATTGATTGAATTAAATAATCCTAATATCTTTCAACATGAATTTGAGCAACCAATGGGAATTGAGAACACAAAGCACATGGATCACTCCTAAATTTGCAATCTCAATAATTTCATGATGGTTATTTACATGTTATGATATCATTTCAATTATAGATTTACTGACAATAATGACATTATATTGTATGCACATGGATCATTTGTATGTTTTACATTTCTGTTTGGTGTGTTTGATATGGTATGGGACAGAGTCATAGTTACTTGCTTCGATGAGATCCACATGATAAATTGATCTCAACCATTGTATGTTATATTATATGTATGTATGTTCATCTTTGTGATGGAAGGTTTGCAGGTACCGGGCAACGTCTTCCCTAAATTGGCAAGAGTGAGCGTGCCCTATCGCAATGTCTCAATGGTAAAAGAGGGGAGATAATATTTAGGCCTAAATCCCTGCCCTAAACCCTTTTTTTTTTCTAGAACTGGACAAGAATTTGATTGACTATTGTATTTGAATCTGTCAAGTGACGTGAATTCGTGAGCCTATGTATGTGTGCTTGTTGTTTATATTTTAGTTATCTTTCTATTTAGATGGTTTTCAGTTGGATTTATGATGCTTTTGTCTTATGTGTTTAATGATTAATCTATGGTATTTATTAATGTTTATAATTACACCTTTAATAAGGTTAAAATATTAAATATATAGCTATTTAATAATTAAATATTAATTAAATGCCTATATTTAATTAATTGATTTAATTATTAAGTCTTAATTTAATAATTGAGATTTAATAAATATTAAATCTAAAAATTGTAATTAATTGTGCAAATTTAATTATTAAATATTACTTTAAGTTGCATGATTAATTTATTTAATTTAATTAAAATATTCTCATGCTTTTTGATTTATGACTTTGATTTTTTATTTTAAAGTTGAGTTGTACATTGTTTTAAGTGAAATTAAAATTTTAGTATTTCTTTTAATTAATAATTAATATTCCTTTAGTGTTGCACTTTTTGTAAACCTAATTACCTGGTTTTCCATATCTCTGAATTGAAAGTCATTGGGAGACAGTTCAATCAGGTGGAAGGAGAATTCAGGTGGTTAGAGATTTGTGGAAAGCTTAGGAGTATTTTGGATTCGTGATTGCTTGGATTTGTATCAGATTATTCTCATCAATTTCTAAGGTAGGATCTTGAACTTGTTAATTCCATCCTTCTGGATCCCTATCTTCTATGCATCTGGATTGCTGGGATCTTGTGTTTGAAACTTCTTTATTTGATGTTGTGTGTTTTAAAATTGCTTAAAATTGAATTATAGGCTATTTGATCTTTCTGGGTATGTTTTCATTTCATGTATTGCTATTAGTTCTGTGATTTTGGGTTTAAGGGTTCCATTGAACTATTTGGGTTGTAAAATGGGTACTAGGGTTTCAATCGACATGTTTTAGTTTTCAAATCTTGCTATTAGGGTTTCAGATTTGTGATTGATGTTTTCCTTTGTGAGAAATTTTGATATTGTTGCTAAATGGATAATACTCTTCAGACCTGTAAAAATACCTTACCTTGAAAAGAAGAAAATACCTTTACTAGTCTCTTGTCCAAAATCCTAGGTTTAGAAATAGGGGTTAATTGCATGCAATGAGTCTCTTTTAAATATTTACATTAATTGCATATCCTTTCCTTAGATCAAATGCATGCTTTAGGAAATTCATTATTATTTCCTTCTAACTGATTTGTAGTTCTTCCTTAAAAAATAGATGAATGTATACATTTATATATATTAAATATATAAATATATGGTGCAAGTTCATTCTTGGTATATATATATATGCTTTGTTATTGAAAAAAACATGTACAGACGAAATGATTTTTCATTAGAAAAAAAAAGTTACATAAAATAAAATTGTTTTAAGAAAGTGGCTGCATTTGTTTCCACTTCCATTCTCACGTGGGTGGATTTGATATTTGTCTTTTTTTTAAAAATGTTTTAAAAAGACTAGATTTTCTTTCTAAAAATATAAAAATAATAAGACTCCATATGTGTGATGGGAAGGAGTGGGAGGTGGGCCCAACTCCCTCCCAAAGTTATTTTAAAGTTACTGTTTATTATAATTATGTTTTGTTTTAAGTTAAAACAAATTGTTAATTTTTAGTTTTTATAAATCATCTTTATTTATTTATTTTTAATGTTGATTAATAGTTTTTTTTAGATATATAAATTATTTTTATTTATTATTATGTGGGGTCCTTGACCCTTGGTTATAGCTAGTTATTATTTAGTATAATTATACTTAACTATTATTTAATCGTTATTTAATTTTTAGTTGTAAAGTTTAGTTTTAATAAATATTTTTTTAATTTAAATATTTTATTTTTTAATTTAGTTTATATTAAAGTAAAGATTAATTAATATGTTTTGTTTTATAATTTAAGAATTTTTTTAGTTTTAAATTAATTTCTTTAGTTTTAAATTAATTATAAATTAGTATTTCACAGTTTTGATAGTTAATTTAGTATTTTTTTTTTTATAAATTCTATGTTATATTATTAGTTTGACTTTATCTTCAAATGATATTTTTTAATTAACAGACATATTAGTTAAACGAGGGTTGTTTTTGGTTGATTTTCATCATGTGTATATATACTTGATTAATGGATTCTTTTTATGTGGTTTTTTCCTTCGTTATCTTTGGGGGTTTAAGTCAACCTTAGGAAATGTTACAGAGGCTTGGGATGTGTTTTCTATTTTTACATCCTCATTGTGGTTGTGACTTGATTATTTTACCCAACCCTAACCTTGTAAGCTTAGGTTGTTTATGTATCCTCTGAGAGTATGTTTTATATTATGATCATTCCCGTGTCTTGTGAGGAATTGGATTTAGGGTTTTCCTTTATGTGTACCATTTTAGATCAATGTGTGATATGTGAACTTAGGGCGGGTTATCTAGTTGTGTAGTAGGGGGTGGCTTGTAATAAGTGTCGGGGCCCACAAGCGGTCGCTACGATCGCTTATTGCTAGTAATCTTAACAAGTGATAATACAAAACATTAATGGGGTTTTAAAATGAATTAATAAGATAAGGTTCCTAACCCATGTTTGAGTGCTAGTATAGGCTAAGATGGAGGATGAGATGATGCTTTCCGCCTTCAGAGGTGTGTGTCTGACATAGTTAGTGACTTTGTCTATTTGAGAAGTCATTGATACCGTATATGGTCACTTAAGTGTCAAGGCTCAAAGAGGCTACTAGGATGAAACTTAAGGGTTAGACGTATATGATGACACCTTCCTATATATAGCTTATATGTCCTACATGTGTTGGTTTCTTCTAGATTAGTGAGTCTTACCTTGAAGTATGTGTAGCACACCTGGAGTTAGAGAGCTATCAGGATCCCCTTGCTTAGTTGTCACTTCCTTCTTTGGTTTTGTTATCTGAGTGGGGTCTGTTGTTATCTCCTCACCACGGTGGGGTAGAATTTTATGGTTCCACATGGATGGGTGGTAGTGATTCTTTATCATTTGAGATGCGATGTCCTTGTTCCAGTGGTGGATGATCCTTTTTTCATTTGTGCTCATTGTGATTCTTCATTGGTGGTTTGATCTTATCATACTTATATTATAATCTTGTATTATCCTATTACATGTGATACCTAATCTGAATATTGTATATTAGTTGTATTAGAGTGATTACTACATACCCTACGACATGTGCAAAGGATGTGAGTTTTTGATGTAAACGTTATGGTTTCAGTTGAGAATTTATAATTATTGTTCTGGATGTTATATCTGTTATCCATTTATTATATGAAATCTTTTGTTATGGTTATCTAGTTGATTTTTCGTCTTACGTAATTCTAAGTCATGGAACCCTTGAGTTTTGTAATCTATGCTTGTATTTGTTTATGTGAGTAAATGGTTATTACTTCTGCATTATTGTATGATCTTGTTGTGTAAACTTTAAAAAAATTATTCTGTAAAATTAGTAACATGTTTTAGGTTAATCTCTCTTGGGTTCCCTAGTGGGGTGTTACATGACTCATATCTTGATGTTCTTGGATCTTTGTCCAACATCTCTCTTGGACTGTGCATCATTTCTACATCTTGGCATTGAGATCTTTATGATGTTGGTCCTAACCTATATTTTTGTATTACGTTTCTTTATTCTTGGAAAATATAATTGATCTGGCTGACTTATGAGTTATGAAGGCTCTATATATTGAGGCTTTTGATCTTTGTTTGGGGAAATTATTAGGAGATAACCTTGGATGGCTAGCATTAGGTTTTAGGTGTAGATTTCTGATGTAATTAGGCATGTATGCCAAAAAATTGTAATCTAGATGTTGCATGCCAATGTGATGTAAATACCCGATTCTACGATAATATGAAGATTTATTGTAGCATCTTGATTGTCTATTCTTGTTTTTGAGTTGATTATTTCCATTGTGTTGACTCTTGTTGCATGGTTGGACCATCTCTATTGGGAAAACTCTATCCATGAATACATCATAAACCCTTGGACAATATCAAAAATTTCAAAAACTAACCATTGGCCATAAATTTGCATGCCAAAATGATTCAAATTGAGTGTTGGTTCCCAAATTAACCAATCACTAAATCCTAGATATTAGCCAATTTATCATTCTTTGATTGCAGGGGATAGAAGCTAAACACATCTCCCCTACACTTCAGACTCTATAATTCATAAAGTTGTAACCTTTTTGACAATACCAAATGATTCACTCAAGTAGTAAGTAGGGTATTGTATAACAAAAGATGTTCTCGCAATAACATGCTGAGAAACATGAAAACTAACTCAATATTGACTCAAATCTTGCACAATTTTCATTTACTTGCACTAAGAATATAATAATCCCAAATAGCTTATAAAAATACAAAAGTGAACAAGGATTTGTCATTTAAGCATGGTTCTAAATAATGACATAAGCTCCCTAGACCAATGCCATTGTCGGGGTTGTAGAGTCAATTCCCAAGTAACAAAGTACCAGTCTCTTATAGTGTTACACCCTATTTGTGGGATATATTACAATTCTTCTTTTAGATCCTTCATATACTACTTATCACCTTGATGATTTTCTCATAGCTATTTAGTCTCTTTCTTAAAGAAAAGGACAAAACAAAAACAAACACTACAAGAGATTTTCAAAGATGAAATAAAACCATTAATCATTTATAAAAAAAGTGGTGTATACACATTTTGGAGACATCTATAACAGAACATAAATTTTTTAATATATAATCTGATTAAAAGAAAAATGCTATAATACTATTTTCATGTACAAATCAAAACTTTCTCCTATACACAAAGACTTTAAACCTTTACAAGAAAACCTCTGTCCAAAAACAACTGGACAACTTCAGAATACTCTACCAATGAAAAGAAAATACACTTAAAAGAGATGAATATGTAAAACTAATTTGGCATCTTCATCTTCCCTTGATTTGAATAGAATATATGCTCCTCTATTAGTTCTCTTTTATTTGCACTTAATTTTAGAATTGAACTTTGTCTTTTTCCAATATTGGATGCTTCCTGTAAACTTTGTCTTTTTCCAATATTCAATAGTCAAATTAGATCCAATAATTTGCAATATTTTCATCCCCAAAAATAAAATTATAAAGAAAACACCTATAAAATTTGAAATCTTTTCTAAAATGTAAAAATATCAATTTTTTTGGTGATTTGTGCATTGAAAATAAAATTTATGAAAAAATCATAGTTATTTTGTCACATAGATTTAATCCCATAAATTAAAAATAAAAAGAACAATCCTTAGCTAAAACTTTGGGATATTTATAGAAATTTAAAAATATTCTAAAAAATCACTAATTTATGGTCAAAAAGTCAAAATTATGGAAATTTATAAATTATAATAACTCATTGAATATTGAGGGCTTGAAGTTTTTTTTATTATAACCTTATTTAATTATTCTTAACCTTTATTGAAATATATATAGAAAAAGTCATATCCATTTGAAAGTTGTTCTGCAATATTTAACAAACCTAGGGGTTTATGTTCATCTTTGCCTCTCAATGTCATCCTTATTTTTTTCACAAAAGAAGAAAAATAGAAAGATAGGGTTAGTGAAAATGTCAAAATAAATGATTAAACATGGATGCGAGTCCCACCGTGTGTGCAAAAATAAAGACAAGAAAATATCAAATGTAAATGAATGGAAGATAAATGGAATACACATAATACATTAATTTAAAACCGTTCTTTCTTCTTAGATTGAGTTAAAGTAGAGTGCACCTTAGCTCCACTTAATTTTATCTTATCATGTATAAATATGAGCGATTATGAAACCAACAACATGATGATAGGGTTGATATGGTGATAGATTAACTCAATAGAATAACAATATGATAATGAAAGATTGTTTTAAAAAATTCAATGATATAAGGCTATGGAAGAGGTAGATATATACGTGAGATGAGAGGGCTCTAATATATAGAATTTCCATGAGGAAAATTAGAGGAATAAGTAGATTAGATAATGGTTGATGAGGATTGAATGAGGGTTAGGGCTTTAGCTCAAAAAATTAGACATGTAACAAGTGTCACATGAGGAATAAGGGATAGGTTTAGGAATGGATAATGACAACATTCTTATGTGAATGACCAAGATTTAGAGATATAGTTTGAAATGGAGGGCTAAGATGCAAAATTCCTTTGAATTTATGGAAAGTGTTTAGATTCAAAAAATTTAGAAAAAGGTCTTAGTTGTATGAGAGAAACACTTGTCACATGGTGGCAAGTTTAGATTATGATCTATGGGAATAGATCGACTGGCTAAGATTAAATGGACAAGAATTGACAAATAATATATTTATTTAATTAACAACTAGGAAAAGATGAGATAAAAGGTGAAGGATATATTAATTAGAAAACAATAATTATTTATTTAAAATTCAAGGCTAGGATGGTGAAAGCTAAGGTAAATGTTTGACTGATTAATTATATTAGATACATATCAATAATTTTAGGGATTAAAATGTAACTATAGAAGAGAACAATTACACCATAACTATAGAACAATTACATAACATAATGTAATAATAGTTACACCAACATTCCCCCTTTATTATATTGTTCTTGCTAATATGTACCTCTGAAATAACAAAATCCACCTTGCCAAGGGAACCCCTTAAGACTTACATAACAAAAACTTGATGATTACAGAAAATAATACACATTTTTTGGAAGATCTTTTTTTGAAGAAATAAATCCTGAATCAAGTAGAACTCCATCAAGATACCCCATGACTCAGAAGTTTGACATTGGTAAATGTGTAGCTCCAAGTTTAATTCTCAAGTTCTAAATTTTGAAGTCTAAAATTATAGATTCTTGAATTATTCAACAACAATCCATATTAAGTTGTGATAGAGCTCCATCAATTTTCTTGATAACCCTTGAAAGGGTATAATTCTTGATAACAATATTGTGATCTTGTTGGGTAAAAATCCATTTTGATCTCATCACCAAATCCCCTACATATCTTAAAAAAAAGAAAAACTCCACAATAAATGTAAATTCTTCATATTTGTTAGCACCAAGGAAAACTAAGAGAAAGAAAAGAAAGTGAAAAATGCTTCTCATTCAAAATGTCATTTCAAAGAGAAAGATATCTTGAAATGATGAAAATTAATCCATCATTTGGTGTCTCTAGCCTCCAAGTCAATAACATCAATCATCCAACTCACAACAAGATGGAAGCTTTGTTTTATGTTGTCTAGATACTTGTTGGCCCAAATTTTCCCAAATTTTCAAAATTTTCAAGTCATTTTCCATTTGTACGCAAAAGTTTACTAGAAAACTTAATTTTGCATGTTTAGAGTCTCAGACACTAATTTTTGCAATTTTTTGCTCCTAAGTCTAAATTTCCTGTCCTTTCGTCCAAAACCTTAACTTTCGCATGAAACTTTTCAAAATCTTAACTTTCACACATTTTGTATCTAAACTCTAACATTTTCATTTCGAAGATCTCCAACCCTAACTTTTACATCTTTTGACTTGGAATCCTATCTTTTTCTTCGGGGAGTTGAAATTCATAATGTTTGTATTCAGTGTTTTGAATTCTTAACCTTTTAAAACCCTATTTCAGAAGCTTGTAACCACTTAAAGTCAATAGATTTCCATAATATTTCATTCTCTCTATCTTTTTTGTGCTCTCTTTCATCTTGATGATAGATCACGGAGTGTGATCTGAAATGTTGATGTAAAAATTACATACGCAATCTAATCCAGAAATACTGCAAACATAATTTTAACCACTTTTCAAAAATACAGTTAGCAGGTGTAAATAAAGGTTCAACAACCTACATGAGCCTTCATATATGGAATTCACGCAAAAGGTGGAAGAGAGAAGGAATGTATAAAATCATAGTTTATAATATTTTTAGTTATTTTAACTACTTGTGAACCATTACAACAACCATCTCAAGAAGATACACTCCTATCAAATACGATAATTGCAAATTACATAAGAACATTATACTGGTCTCTATAATAACTTCATATAAAAACATGTTTCCAAAAGATTGAATAAAAAACTAGGTGCAAGTATTATGGGTTCAATTAATTCGAGACAATGGCAGAAGAATATGAGGTGAAATGTTGCCTAAAATAGATGTCGTGGCATAGATTATAATGGTTGCAAGATATGCCCAAGATATTCCAATGACAACTATGCATGAACAGGTACATATGAACCGTATATACATTATCTTTTCACAATGTAGAGACAAAAGACACAGATTGTTCAAAATTCCTCGAAGATTTTCAATTTCTTAGAAGTTGTAATTGTTTGATATGCACAAGACTAACTTTTAGATTTTGGAACAGTGCTTGAGTATCTATCAAAGTATTAGGGATAATTTTTAGATGTTTTATTTGTAAGAACCCTCGAAGACATTCAAATACAAGATGTGAATCATATACAACAACCCCCAAAATATTTGAAAATCACATGGGATATAATGAGTAAAAATTATGCAAAGAATAGAAGTTTCATATAGAATATTGACCTCCATCAAAATACTAAGCATTTTATTGGATGTTGTAGTTGCAGTTTTCCTTGATAGACACAGCAAAATATTTTAAACATGCCTCAAAGACTTGTCATCCCAATTGGTAGTGATTATTATACTTCATTCAGTATTACTATATCTTTGGATATTGTGTGAATTGAAAAGAGGTAATTATTCTTATACGGTTAGTGATACATGGAGTTGTTGCATTATCCTTGTGCATAACGTTGAATTAGTTTAGTGGGAAGAGTATTGCTGAAATCTTAGAAGCAATATAATATTTGTTTGTTTACTTCATTAGTGGAGTATTTTAGTCATAAATGAATCAACAATTCCAATATTTTTATGATATTTAGGCACGAATGAACTTTGGACAAAAAACTACTTTAGAGGCATATGAAGAGCTCAATTAGAGTCAATCAGTTAGTCTACAATATTCAAATGCATTGGGAAGAGGAGAGAAACTAAATCTACATGGTATATCTACAAATGAAAATGAGTCACATAAGATACATATGGTAGATACTGGACTATGACTTGTGAATGGTGTGTCAACTACTTGATAAGGGAGAGAAACTGTGCTCAATTGAAATCTTACAAAAGGAATTATAATTGGGTTCCATTAAAGGAAAATGATTTTTAATAGATGCATTGGAATAAGTTGGAATATGTTAAGGTAACTTGTGGATCAAGAGAATACATAAAGCTTGCCTCAAAAAATCTAGTATGTTAGTTTTATTTTGAATATTTGAATAGTAAATTACTTTTTTGTAAAAGTGATATATATATCACTTAATGTAAATGAAATTTAGCTTTTAGGCTCTATCATTGTAAAATTTAGGATTTTATCTTTTATTTTGTAAAAGTTAGAGTTGGTTGTAAAAGCATGAATAACTTCCATGATCTAACTTAGTCAGTTACCAACCTAAAAAGGTAGTTACAAGGAGGTTACCTTGTGATCCTATAAATACAAAGTCATATGTAATGTAAAGAGAAACTTTTAATTGCTTATAGTTTTGCATTATGTACAAAGGGTTTGAGACATGCAAAATAGAGTGATGGAGCTTAAGGAAAATATAGCCTCCCTTGACAATCATATTTCTCTATGCACAACCACATACAGTATTATGAGAAAGACCATTATGGGGCTCATGTCAAGCTAGAGAAAAATGAGGAAGAATTCTGAAAACGACGAAGATGTTGAACAAGTTCAAGGAATAGAGAAGATGGATCAAGATGCTGAGATTGAGTGGACTGAGAATTTGCACTGCTTCTCAAGAAATTGGGAGCTTATCACTAATGATTGATGTTGTCCAAGAAAATGATCTTTGAGATTGTCTACCTCTTTTTTTTTTTTTTTTAATAAATGTGTTTTTCTATAGGGGTTTCAATGCTACCAATACTTTAGGTTTCATTAGTTTTCAATTTAGTTATAGTTTAGTTTTTGTGATTAAGCGAGACTTAATAGTATATGGATAATATGGACTCTTTGTTTAATTTGTTTATTCCATTAAACTCTGGTATTAGTAAGACTGTTACCTTGGTTTTTAATGCTATGTTAATGGATGGGAAGAATAATGGTAGTAGTAGTGAGTATCTGATGAAATACAACTAATTGTATGTTTGAATTCATTTTGTTGATAGTCAACTGAGTTACATATATGATGATAGACATTAATCAGTTAATGTATTGCCATTGATGTCAACTTATTTGAGTATCATTATGGTAACAAATATCTATTATGGATTGAAGATCTAGAAAAAACAAAGTTTATGTGGTCGGTAATTGAAGAGTTCTGTATACACTAAGTAACAATGAACACCGAGTAAATACAGTGTATACCAAGCACACTGATAATCAAGCTAGGGATCACCAACACATGACGGTATTGACTGAGCAATTTAATCAAACCATGGCTGACTAGAATGATGATCTGGTAATTGATGATTTCAAGGTAAATGATAAGGTTTGTTATGACGATCAAACAGTTATGAAAATTCAACAAAGATTGAACGACGAAGATTGAAACATATTTTTAACACAACACTCGAGGAAGGTTTAAATGACAATAGAAACGATGGAGATTAAGCGACAAAACCTAAAGGATGGAAATTAAATGAGTTATTATGTCTATATAAGAGACAAGAGATTCATTATTAATTACATGATGCTATGATGCACACACATGAAAATTTCATGCATGACTAATCAAACTAGTTAAAGACAGAACCAAGCATTTTCTAGAGACATCACCGAGCGATAGAGGAAAGAGCATTAACCGAGCATAAGAGAGTATGAAGAATCAAATGAACTGAAGTGAACAAATTGATCAGAGGTATTATATAATTAGCATAGATCTGAAAATCTACAAACATAGTTGTATTTGAATCAGATCATTACTGTATCAGTTTAACCATTATTATAGATAAATCTCTTAATCAAGTAGAATGTGAAAGTCTTTATTATGACATTCTAATGAATGTTGAGTGTTTTCTTGTTGACCCCGTAGTGAATTATAGGTAAAGAGAAAAATGTTAGTTTTAAATCCTATAACCAAGTCACATTTAACAATGTGCATTGTAACCTTTAACATGGTTGGCTCTTAACCGAGCTCACTTTAGAAGAGTGGAATATTTTGGGTTATCGGTCCCAGGTGGTTTTTCCCTTAGTAGGGTTTACACGTTAAAAAATCTATGTGTCAATGTGTATGATCGTTGTGGATTGTTATTTTAATTTACACAAAGTTTGAAATTATAGTATACATTTCACCGAGTTGAATTATATGTTTGAAATTGTTTCTATATACATATGGGAGAATTTGGGACTATAGAATAATTGAGAACCAACTGATTTAACCCCCTCTCATTTATTATAACAATTGGTATCAGAGGATACAGTGCTTAGAAGGAAAGTTTTGAAGAACTTAAGCTAAAGATCACAAGATGTATAAGAGAGACACACCGGAGTTGAACAAGGAGAACTTCTCAACATGGAAGAATAGAATGAGAATATACCTATCAGGGATTGGACATGACATAGAAATATACCTGGATAATGAATTCATCCTACCTACTGGACCTCTAACTGTTAATCAGATGAAAGAGAAATATGAATACAACGTTATAATGGTGGATATTGATTCTTCACTTACTGATGTTGAATTTGAGGATATCAAGACATGTACATAAACCAAGTAGATGTGGGACAAGATTACACTAGTTTATGGAGGAGATGCAAATTTACAAAGAGCTAAAGCTGAAAGTCTCCACGAAAAATTTGATGACATGAGAATGAAAGAAGGAGAGAACATAAGACAGTACAATACCTGACTCAAGGAAGTTGCAAATGCTATTCGAGTAGCAGATGGAGCTATTGATGAAGACACTGTCGTGAGTAAGATTCTTAGAAATTTATTGCCTATTTATTCTATAAGAGTCTCTGCAATACATGAAATGAGAGTAGCACCTAGAAATAATATTACTGTTGATAGCCTTGTCAGTAGATTGATTTCTTTTGAGATGAACAATTTTGACAATAGTGTTGTACCAACTATGAAATCTGCATTTATGTCTACTTTGAAAATGAGTAAATCTGGTAGCAAACACATGATAAGAAATAAAAGGGACAGTGACAGTGATGATAAGGAACTTGATGAAATTGAAGCATTAATGGTTAGAAGATTGCACAAAGGAAAAGGAAGGTATAAAGGTAAACTACCTTTGATATTCTTTAATTTTAAAGAAATTAGACATTTTGCTGCTTGATGCCCTAACAGAAAGAATGATGAAAGAAATGAAAGATCTAATGATAGAAAATATGACTGAGAATATAGAAGAAAATGATAGTATGACAAAAGGAATGACCTCAATTACAAAGACAAAGGCAAGAAGGCTTGTTACATTGTTGAAGATAAAAATAATGATACTGGTTCTGACACTGATGAAGATATTGAGACAATATTTGTAGCTTTGAAAGAAGATTCAGACGAAGATGAAAGGTATGTTGAAACAACACTTATTTCTAAAGTTAGTAAGCATGACATTTGGGTTATTGATAGTGGATGCACACATCACATGACTAGAGATAAAGAAAAATTTGAATTTCTTAAGCATTTTAATGGTGGATCTGTTAGAATGGGAAATGATACGCCTTGTCAAGTGAAAGGAAAAGGTACTATAATGCTGAATAATCAAATCAAATGTGAGAATGCATATTGGGTGAAAGGAATTAATTATAATCTATTGAGTGTTTTACAGTTGAATAACACAGGTCACCGAGTTTCATTTGAAAAAAAAAAAGATAGAATCTATGATGGTACATGAAACTTTATCGACACTGGTGAACAATCAAAATGTAATCTATTCTATATTGACACTGCTAAGACTACTTGTTAGATGGCTAAGAATGAAGATGTATGGTTGTGGCATAAAATTATTTGTCATGTAAATTTTGACAACATGGTTAATATTAGTAAGAAAATAAAAGTTAGAGGCTTACTGATCTTATCTAAACTTGACTATTTAATGCGCAAGAATTGTCAAATGGGAAAAATGTCAAAATCTAGTTTTAAGAGAAAGAATTTTTTATCTAATGATATTTTGGAGATAGTTTATACAGACCTATGTGGACCAATGAAAACACAAAGTTATTAGGGATAGATACTTCATTTTATTTGTTGATGACTACTCTAGAATGATGACTGTCATGTTCTTAAAAGAAAAATCTGAAGCATTTAAGATGTTTAAATGGTACAAAGCTAAAGTGGAAAAAGAATTTAGTAGAGAATTGAAGTGCTTGAGATCTGATAGAGGAGGTGAATTTTTTTCTAATGAATTCACTAACTTTTGTAATGAGTATGGAATTAAGAGACATATTTCTACACGGAGGACAGCACAACAGAATGGAATTGCTGAAAGGAGAAATAGATCAATTGTGGATTGTGCTAGAACACTAATGATTGAAAAGAATGTTGCACAAACGTACTAGAGAGAAGCTATAAGTACTACTGTATAAACACTGTACTGAGTACAACTAAAGAAAGATACAAACAAAACACCTTATGAATTATGGTATGGTTATACACCAAATGTGAGCTATTTTAGAATATTTGGAAGTCATTGTTATATTCTGAAAGATGATAGAAATGGAAAATTTAATACAAAAAGTGATGAAGGAATATTTATTGGATATTCTACTAAGAGAAAATCTTATAAATGTTTAAACAAGACTTCTAACAAGACCATTAAAAGTGCAAATATAAGAGTTGATGAATTTGCTGAGAAGAGTGATGAGGAAAGCACAAAAGACCAGAACATTACAATATATTTGTCTACATTGAAGAACCAGACATTTTTCCCAAGCAGACACCTAACGTTGCCATGCAATAGGATAATGTTACTGAGCAACAAGAGGCACCAACCGAGAATCAGGAAAATGTTGCAACTGAAGATCACGAACAAAAATACAATGAACCTACTGGAGAACACATTGAAGAACAAAGAATTGAACCTGTACTTGAAAAATATGTAAGAAGACATCATCCACAGACTCAAATTATTGGAGATAAAAAATCTTGCATGATGACATGAAGTAATTTGAAAGGCAACACATGTTTGATTTGTGAATTTGGACCTAAAAATGTTAGAGATGCACTTGAAAATGAAGAATGGATTATTGCAATGCATGAGGAAATTGAGTAGATAAAGAAAAAAAAAACATGGACATTAGTACCAAGACCGAGTGATAAGAATGTCATTGGCACCAAATGGATATTCAAAAACAAATTGAATGAGAATGGAGATGTAACTATAAATAAAGCAAGATTAGTATGCAAAGGGTATGAAAAAGAAGGTATTGACTATGGAGAAACTTTTGCACCCGTTTCTAGACTTGAAGGGGTTAGAATATTACTTGCATATGCTACATATAAAGGATTCAAAGTATATCAGATGGATGTTAAGTCTAAATTTTTTAATGTACTATTGGAAGAAGAGGTATACATTGAACAACCTAAAGGATTTTTTTGATCTTGATCAGACAAACATGGTATGTAAGTTACACAAAGATTTATATGGATTGAAACAAGCACCGAGACCATGGTATGAAAGACTACATTCCTATCTTATTAGCATTGGATTTATTAGAAAAAGTGATAACAACAATTTGTATTTGAAAGGAGGAAATGATGATAAGACCCTTATTGCTGAAATTTTTTTCGATGATATTATATTTGGAGGAAATGATAACCTATGCACATCATTTGTTGATGAAATGAGGAAAGAATTTGAAATGTCAATGTTTAGAGAGATAAATTTTTTTCTTGGCTTGCAAATTTTACAACAAGATGAAGGTATCTACATTACTCAATCAAAATACATTAAGGAAGTACTAAAGACATTCAGAATGGAAGATTCAAAACTAGTCGGAACACCTATGGTGACATGATGCAAATTGACAAAAGAAGATAAGATGCCCGAGGTGAATCAGAAATTGTACATATATGTGATTGGAAAGTTGATGTATGTTGTACACACAAGACCAGACATAGCACACACAGTTAGAATTGTTGCAATATTTTCTGCTAATCCAAGAGAATCACATATGACTGCTATAAAGAGAATTTTAGATATCTAAAGAACATTGAAGATTATGGACTGTGGTACAAAAGGGAAGGCAAGTTCGAACTAAAATTTTACATATGCTAATTGGGATGGGAACATCGATGATAGAAAGAGCACTACTTATGGAGCATTATTTATAGGAGAAATATTAGTTACTTGGATAAGTAAAAAGCAAGGATGCATATATCAGTCAACTGCAGAAGCAGAATATGTTGTTGTTGCTACAAACTGTTCGAACAAAGCATGGATAAAACAAATTTTGAAAGGTATGAATGAAGTGATCACTGACCCAGTGATAATTTATTTTGATAATACTAGTGCAATAAATATTTAAAAGAACCCTATGATGCATGCAAAAACTAAGCATATATCTATCAAATATCACTACTTGAGGGAACAAGTACAAGAGAAACGCGTTATACTAGAATATGTATAATCAAAAGAACAACTTGCAGACATATTCACTAAACCCTTACCAAAGGATACATTTGAGTACTTGAGGGGTAGACTAGGGGTTCATCCCTTGTCTATTAGTCACTAAGTTGACTAGGAGGTTGCATCAACCTACATGAAATCAAAGTATCAATCATGTTGATGCAAAGCTGAATTGGAGTGACACAGACAGATCAATACATTGCAAGGTACTTACTCTACATTACCAAAAACTAGAGATATTTTTTTTGGCTAATGGAGAGCTATATATTTTATTTTTGGCATTGTTGTCAAAGGGAGAGAAGATTCAATGAAATATCTATCCATTAAAGGTAGAAAAGAGAAAGGGAGAGAAATGACATATCTATCTACAAAGATATTTAAGAACAACAGAGTCAAATCTATAGGGAGAGTTTGCATGGTGAGTTTTTAATGATGTAGCAAGAGTTTCGTATTTTGCATTTTTAGAATGAAATTTTGGTATTCTATGGCATTTTTATATTGCATTTTTCATATTCTTTTGCCATCAATGCCAAAGGGAGAGATTGATGAACTACAACTGATTGTATTTTTGAAGTCATTTTGTTGATGGTCAACCGAGTTACAGATATGATGATAGACATTAATAATTAATGTATTGCCATTGATATCAACTTATTTGAGTACCATTATGGTAACAAACATTTATTATGGATTGAAGATCTGGAACAAAAAAATTTTATGCGGTTGGTAATTGAAGAGTTCTATATACACTGAGTAACAGTGAACACCGAGTAAATACAGTATATACTAAGCATAGTGATAACTGAGCTAGGGATCACCGACACATCACGGTATTGACCGAGAAATTTAATCAAACTGAGGACGACTAGAATAATGGGATGGCAATTGATGATTCTGAGGTAAATGATAAGGTTTTTTATAATGATCAAATGGTTATGAAAATTCAAGGAAGATCAGACGATGAAGATTGAAATGTGTTTTTAATACAATTGCCAAATAAGGTTTAAGTGACAAAAGAAAAGATGGAGATTAAGTGGAAAAATATAAAGGATATAAATTAAATGAGTTATGATGTCTATATAAGAGGCATGGGATTCATTATGAATCACATGATTCTATGATGCACACACATGCAAATTTCATGCATGATTGATCAAACTGGTTAAAGAAATAACCTACCATTTTTGGAAGATATCACCGAGCGACAGAGGAAAGAGCATTAACTGAGCAGAATAGAGTATGAAGAATCAGATGAATTGAAGTCAACAAATTGATTAGAGGTATTATGTATGGTTTAGGAGCACCTAGGTAAGGCTAGATGGTGACCTAGGGCTCCTAGTTTGATTTGGACTTGTAGTGGTCTTAGCCAAGACACTAGTGAAATAATAAGACTATATAGGTCCTAGGATGAATGGAATACAACTTTTAAGACTTTTGATGGGTTGTATGATTAGAGAGTTATTCCATTTGGCCTCTCAAATGCCCCTAGCACATTCATGAGGCTCATGAATGAAGTGATTAAGGACTTCATAGGGATATTTGTGGTAGTATATCTAGATGATATACTTATCTTCAGTAAGACAACAAAGGAGCATGTGAAGCATGTGGAGATGGTGCTTAAGAGGTTGCAAGAAGAGAAGTTGTTAGTAAACCTTGAGAAATGTGAGTTATTCAAGAAAGAACTTGAGTATTTGGGATTTTTTGTATCCCAAGGGTCATTGAAGATGGACCCAAGTAAGGTGGAGGCTATCCTAAATTTGCCCACACCAACCACAGGGAAAAAAGTCAGGAGTTTCCATGGGTTAGCTCAGTTTTAGAGAAAGTTTATAAAGGATTTCAATGGGATTTGTGTACCAATGCTAGACACCATTAAGGGTGGTCTAAAGACTAAGTTTAGATGGAATTCTGGAGTAGCAAAATCATTTGAAATGTTGATGAAGCAAGTGGAAACACAACCTATCCTTAGACTTCCTAGATTTGATCAAATTTTTACTTTGGAGTGTGATGCAAGTGGGATGGTAGTAGGGGGTGTGTTAAGCCAAGAAGGTAGCGCAGTAGCCTTCTTCAACGAAAAACTAAATGAAGCCAAGAAGAAATAATCTTATTATGATTTGGAACTATATGCTTTGGTCCAGTCTCTTAGGAAGTGGAGACATTACTTATTTCCCAAAGAATTTGTGGTGTTTACTGATAACCAGGCTTTGAGCTATATAAACACACAAGTGAAGCTCAGTAACAGACATTTGAAGTGGATGGAATACCTTCAAGAATTCACATTCATAATAAAGAACAAGAAGGGTAGGGGGTTACTAACCATTCGGGAAGTTCAGTTGAAGAGCATTAGGATAGAGAGTTTCAAAGACCTCTATAGAGAAGACAAGGACTTTGGTGAAGCCTATAAGGTATGCTCTGATTTTCAGAATCACTTTCATAGTCAATTTTATGATTTTACCTTGCAGAGTGGATTGTTGTTTAAGGGGAACCAATTGTGGGTTCCTAAGGGTTCAATGAGAGAAAATATCATTTAGGAAAAGCATAATGGAAGATTGAGTGGCCATTTTGGTGTGAACAAAACCCTAGAGTTAGTCCAAAGTTTTTACCATTGGCCAAAGATGGTGAGAGATGTAACCAAGTATGTTGAACAATGTGTAGTGTGAATGAAAGAAAAAGGAGGAGCTAGCAATGCAGGTTTGTATCAACCTTTTCCAATCCCTAATAGACCATAGGAGTCTATTAGCATGGATTTCATTACAGGGTTACCTAAGACAAAGCATGCCCATGACAGTATTTATGTTGTGGTAGATAGATTTAGTAAGATGGGTCATTTTATACCTTGTAGGAATAAAAATGATGCCAATAAAATTGTACATTTTTTATTTAAGGAGGTTTTATGAATCCATGGACCACCCCTAAGTATTGTATCAGATAGGGATGTTAAGTTCATGAGCCATTTTTGGAAAACACTGTGGAGTAGATTGGGTACCAACTTGTCATTTGGTTCAGCTTACCATCCTCAGACTGATGAAAAAACTAAGGTGATTAACAGGGCGTTAGGTAACCTGTTAAGGTGCCTAACCAAGGAGTATGGGAAGATATGGGATGTGGTCATTCCCCAAGCAGAGTATGCATATAATGACAGTGTTAACAAAACAACAGGTAGAAGCCCATTTGAATTTGTTTATGGGATGCACCCAAGGGGTATATGTAAGATTAGAAACCTTAGAGACATGGACTATAGGAGTGGTCATGCTGAAGAATTCACTCAAAACATGAAGGAGATCCAAGATCAGGCGAAGAAGACTATACTAGAGTCTACCCAAAAGTTGAAGGCCAAAGTAGATGAGAAGAGAAAAGATGTTGAGTTTGAGGTAGGTGATTATGTTATGGTACATTTGAATAAGTCCAGGTTGCAGAAGGGGATGCCTACAAAACTATAGATGAAGAGAGTGGGACCCTACAAGATCTTAGCCAAATATGGGGCTAATTCCTATAAGGTGGATCTACCTACTAAATTGAGCATCTCACCTGTTTTCAATGTAGCAGACTTGATAAAGTCTAAAGAACCTTTGACTGAGATGGATATGAACATAGAAGAGGTTGGAAAGGATGTGGAACCTGATGCTTTAAACCTCCCAAGATGCAGACAAAAGAAGATAAGGTGTTGGATTCAAGGGTCAAGAATACTACTAGACATAAGGTGTACATGGAACACCTCATCAAGTGGAAGCACAAACCAGAGTCAGTGACAATATGGATTGCGGATACAAATTTCAAGAAGATGGGCATTCCCGAAGACAATATGTCCATAGGAGTGACCTTAATTTCCTTTGTGGGGGAGTATGGTGTAGGATCATCTAGGTAAGGCTAGATGGTGACCTAGGGCCCCTAGTTTTATTTTGGCTTGTAGTGGTCTTTGTTAGTAATAACTAAGGGGGGGGGGGGGGGGGGAANGGGGGGGGGGGGGGGGTGAATCAGTGGCCTAAAAAATATTCCAATAATAAACATTTAAAACTTAGTACCACAATATTAAGCCTCTAGTTATCTTCAGTTCTATAAGATGAATGCCTTCAAATACTTTTATCAAATTACTACTGCTCGTAATGCTTTGTAAAACCTTCTACTGTATGTTTACCGAATAGCAGTCTATTAATTAACCAAAAGACAATAAATTCTCTAGAGTATACTGATTAATCCAGTGAAGCTATGTGTAATGAAAAACACTAAAGTAATGACTCATAAACACATTGAAACATGGATTTTAACATGGAAATCCTATTAAGGGAAAAACCACTTGGGACCAGTAACCCAAAATTTTCACTCTTCTAAAGTGAGCTCAGTGATGATCCAACCTTGTTAAAGGTTACAAACACACTGTTAGGTGTGACCTTGTTAGAGGATTTAAAATTTTAGTCTGTCACTTGATATCAGGCATCTCTATGCTACCTTCCTTGATCAAACACTCACTTGGCCTGTCAATAGGTATCTGGCATCTCATGCTATCTTCATGATCAAAATTTTTGATACTCCTTTGGATGTATCTCAATATAGAAAAGATCTTTAAATACTTCTTGGCTAAGAGACTTTCTGAATCAATGGTTAAACTGAAACAGTATGATCTGTTCACATATACAACTTATACTTGCAGATTTTTAGATCTATTGTAATCTCATAAAAATATTCTGATCAATATATCTCGCTTTATACCTTTGCTCCACTTTGATTCTTCTTAGTGATGCTGTGCTTTGTTGCTCAGTGTCCACAGAATAATTTATCTCTTTCCTCAGCTTGATTGATCAGGACTGTATGAAGTTGCTCTTCATCATTTTCTCTTCAGCATCCTCTTTTCATTCATTCACCCACCACAATTCGTAATGAATTAAGTTGTCCCTTTATAGACATGATATCACCATTGTTAGGTTCTTGATTTTTTTGTTCTTGGTGTCATCCATAATCTTAGCCAATTATATTTAAAGCAAAACTCTTATTTTATCTCACTGAGATCTTCTTGCCAACTAGACAAAAAAACTTTAAATCATTTACTTATCTCTAGCTTATCTTGTTGATGAAAACAATGATAACTACCAGTTAAGTCTATATTTTGCACTACCAACTAGATATTTTGTCATTTCTGAACTCTAGTTATTTTTTGTGTTTAACTCTCTGATAGCTTTGGTCAAAACTCTAGTTCTCCTCGAGCTTCTCCATTGATTTACACTATGTTTTTGGCTGTCGGTTATGCTTGTGATTCTGCTCATCAGTAATGCTTGTTGGTGTTCTTGCTTGGGCATCACTATAACTTGACTGTTAGTGATCTCTGTCCATCAGGTTTTATTGACCATCGGTGTTTGAATTCACATAGTGAATACTTGTATTTTATGCATTACAAAAAGCATAATCTTTATCTCTCTGATTCTTTGAAGTCTTTGACACTTTGATTATAACCGATTAGATTATATCAAGTTGACATCAATGACAATACAATCCATTAACTGATTTAATGTCTTTCATTATCCTTCTATTTTTTGGTGATCAAATTAACATCTTAAAACATTCAATCAGTTACATTTCATCATTCTTAGCCAAGCCACTAGTGAAATAATAGGACTAGATAGGTCCTAGGGTGTGTTGATTTGGTTAGAAGACCAAACTAGATAATTTGAGGTTAAGAAGTAACGATTTGTCCAAATTAGGTAAATGTTCCAAGAATGGTGGAACCATGGATTTTATGATTTTTAGAGTCTAGGAGAGATAATTTGAGGTCTAATAGGCATGTTAGTGCATTTGGATAAGTTTCATGGTGTGTTGACCAAGTTAGAGTGCAAGAATCAAAAAGTTGTAAAAGTTGTCAATGTTGTCATTGACAACATTGACAACATTTCTTGCAATAATGCATCTTCGAGCATTTGGTTGTATAAATATCAGAAATAGTTGGATTTTTTCCATGGTCAACTATATAAGGCCTCCCCCGACCTGTGTGTGGGGTTGGATGAAGTGTGGAAGTCAGTGTAATTGGAAAATTGGTTACAATTGACCATTTTGTACACATTTTGGATTTTAATGGATTGAACTCTACATTGTGAATTGTGCGTGAGATAGCTGATTTAATTACTTGTTTTTGCATGTGATTAATTAAATTTTTTGTTCTTTTCCATTTCTTTTGTAAATACTTTTGTTTTGTGCATTGTTGCTGCTCTGAACCAGACAGTTTTTGCAAATGGAGTCATAGCTCATCATTCCATAGTGGAACTTTTACGGGCTCTTGGAATGGGTGAGGTGAGTCCTTTTAATATATGTGTGGAGAAGGTTGGTCCCTGGAAATCAGATTTTATAATTTTACAGTGATGCCCTAGGCGAGCCAGAGATGCATGGCTAGGGATCATAGTGAATTGTAGAGGCAAGATGAGTGATTGAAAGCATTGGTTTCTTCAATCAGAGAATGTGGAGAGGAGGAAATGTGTATGGAGAAGCCCCAAATCCAATGGGAAGCTCTGGTGATGATTTCTTCATGGTGAAAACTAAAACCATGATGGATATGCTTAGTGAATGGTGAAACCCTTAAATATAGGCTTGCAAATAGGAACCCTCTGTACGGACAGTTTGGGAAGGCAAGACCTAGAAAATACTTTAGGTCTTTGAAAAGGGTGTCAAGATCTAGAGTTATTTTTTCATATTGTTAAGAATAATTTCAAGCTATATGCAAAAAGGTGCTTAAATAGGCCTAATGCTTGTAGCCTTGTTTTAGTGAGTTTGGAGCAAGTTCTTGAACTCGTTTAGGGTTTCATTTAAAACTAAGTTGTTAGGAATTGTATTGGATGCAATTTCCTTGTTTTGGCCCTTCCTCTCCATTGGTGGATAGTGATATCCTTATTGGATCACTTGGTGTGAAAAGGAAAGAAGATGACCATGAAGCTTATGGTTGATTGAGATGATTTCCTTAATGGTGTTGACAAGTTGAATTGATGAATGATTTAAGTAGAGAACCCTTGGAATATTAGGGTTAGATAAGAACATTAATAGGCTAGAGAAGTGTCCTATAGGATACCCTATTAGAAGATAGGGTTGTGAGAAAAAAATTTCATTACATTAATGTACTTAGCATAGATCTGAAAATCTGCAAATAGAGTTGTATTTGAATTAGATCATTATTGTATTAGTTTAACCATTGTTACAGATAAATCTCTTAACCGAGTAGGATGTGAAAGTGTTTATTATGAAATTCTAATGAATGTTGAGTGTTTTCTTGTTGAATCCATAGTGAATGATTGGTCAAGAGAGAAGTGTTAGTTTTAAATCCTCTAACTAGGTCACATTTAACAATGTGCATTGTAACCTTTAACAGGGTTGGCTCTTAACTGAGCTCACTTCAGAAGAGTGAAATATTTTGGGTTACCGGTCCCAGGTGGTCTTTCCCTTGGTAGGGTTTCCATGTTAAAATATCTGTGTTAATGTGTATTATTGTTTTGGATTGTTATTTTACTTTACACATTACTTTATCTACAATATTGATTTACTGCTACTCGGTATATGACTAAAGTTTGAAATTATAGTATACATTTCACTGAGTTGAATTATATGTTTGAAATTGTTTTTATATACATCTGGGAGAATTTGGGACTATAGAATAATTGAGAACCAACTGATTCACCCCCCCTCTCAGTTATTCTAACAAGTATCTTTTGGATTGAAAACTTACCCTCTATTTTGTTGGAAAGAATGAAACATTCTCTAGATTACATTTTCTTTGAAACTATGTGTTGTTCTCTATAATAATACCTGAAGTGAGGTAGCCAAAATGTATATTATATGATTTCATATAATCTTTTTCACTTCTTTATATTTTTCATTGAAATCAGTCGAAGTATTATTCCAAGGCTTTGGATGACTCTTGAAATAGGCTTTATAATTAAAGGCATGAGCCTCTAGAGGATTGATATAGATTTCTAATTATATTGCATGGTCCTATCAATAACATGGCTATCTCTCTCTATTTTTTTGTTAGCTTCTTCCTTGACATGTATCCCTATATTCTTAGTGTAAGCATTTCTCTCATTGGTGACTACTTTATTCTTGGTGTGAGATTGCTATGGAAGTAGTTACACATATCCAACATAATGTACTTCATGAAAATAACTTTTAAAACATAATTATTTAAAGTGTATGGGAGGTGGATGCCTTCTATTGGTTTCATATCCACTTCCAATTTATATTAGGACATGGGTATTTTACAATTATTTCATGCTATCTCAAAAGTTTATGCAACAATATCCTTCAATCACTACCTCTCTTCAATTATAATATAACTTTAGAATAATTACATAAGCCAATGTAATAATTGGTATACCAACAAGGATAAGGTTGGATTGAAGGTGAAGGATAACTTAATTAAATAAATAATAAATATTTATTTACTTAATGGATTGGATAGGTTAAAATAGGTTATGTATGGAAAGATCTAGGTGTCTATAAGGATCATGATGCCACTCTTCTTGTGAAACTTCTAACCATTTAGATTGTACAAAAGAAATAACCCAAATATTTTCAACCTCTAGTTATTTTTGAGAAAGGAAACCAAATACAATTTATTCTTTATTTTTTATAAATTAATTTTAAAATCACACTCAAGGATGAGAGGTCATAAAATCATTCATCCTTACCTTTATTTCATATTCATGACCCTTAAATGACCAAAATTATTGCAAGAGTAGAAATGTCCATGAAAGGGTTGAGAATCCAGGACATTATACCTTGAATATTTTCCCATATTACTTCTATACTAAACAACCTTATGACCAACCATCTTAAAAGAAAACACAATGACCATCAAAGGATTAAGAATACATGGGACTAATATCTTTTCTAGGAGGACATCTTATGATATTTTTCTTATAAATATAGACCTTATGACCAACCTTGTTAAAACAAAATACATTTACCATCAAATGATTGAGAATAAATGGGAGCAATAGCTTGTCTAAGAGGAGGTCATATGAGATATTTCTTCTAAATTTGGACTTGTATAAAGTTATCCTTCATTCCCCCTATTGTATTGGGTTCATCATGTGCCTTCTCTTTCTTCTTCTTCACCTTATATTTAGCCATATTTTTTAGAGCTATCCCCTTTTTCAAATATGAGGATACCCTTATCTTTTAGAGGTTTTTGAGATCCAACTATCTCATAAAGCATGAAAGTTATGTTTTTAAATTAAGAGGTCATGTACATCTGATCTTTTTATTTTCTAATTCTTTTCTTAGGAAAAAAATCTCTTGTTCAATATTTGTGCATTCCATTGAATTGTCTTTGATCTACAACCTTCTTGTATTTTTCAACTTAAACTTTTAGGTTAACAATTTTATCTTCTACCCTCTTTAGTTTGATTTTACATTCTTTTATTTCTTCAATTTGAGGTTTCACCTTGATAGTTGATTTTTATGCCTTACTGAATTTGACATTTTATATTTTGCATTCTTCCCTTTTAGCATCTATGTTTTTAAGAGAGGACTAGATTTCTCCTCCAAGGTCAATCACAATCATCTGTATTGATGTCCCACATGACTTTTGGTTTTATTGACTCTAGATCTCCTTTTACAGGAATCATATCATTACAAACTATTTTTTTTCTCATGTGATAAAGTGTAGGATCCACCTTAGTTGTTATAATATTACCAAAGAAACTTTCTCTAATACCAATTTTTGAACATACCAAAAGACTAAGAGGTGGGAGGGGTTGGATCAATATTATTTAAAAATATTTCCCTTAATTAGTTAATCAACTCCCATAGATTATTAAGAAATAAAAAAATAGAGAACATAAATGTGCACAACCATTGTTGGCATTATGTGCTCAATGTTGTCATTAATGTCAACATATTGTGAGCATTGATGTCAATGTGATGAAGTGTATGAATTCACTATTATAATTGATGTAGAGAAGTATGAAACAAGTGTTCAATGATGATGAGAATCTAGTATGACGTTGTATATCCAAAAGGCGACAAGTATAGGAAGCTAATATATGTACCTAAAATTGTATTTGAAGCTCTTATGAGAGAATTATTCATATTTCTCTGCATAAGAAGTTGGGGACTTCTAATTTTTATGCTATCACATATGGTCTTTTAATGTTTCACTATCCTACTTTCAGGTCCACAAAAGTTTAGAAGTTGGAGTTTTATTTTTTTGTTTTCCAATAGTAAGGCTGGCTATTAGGAATAGTCATGATGGGTCCAAAGAATGCTTTTCATTTATCTTCATTGATGATTCCTAATGTGTGGTTTGGTGGACATGTTCCTAAAATTTGTGTAGTGTTCCAAATCAAATATCTTATTTTGGATTTCTCTACAAGTTATGTTGTGTTGTTTTGAGTGTGACATTGTTGTTTATTTTGGTATTTGGTTGACTTATCTAATTGCAATTATTTGATATATAAATTATTGGTCTAGGTATGATTTTGAGGAAGATTTAAGAGGTTAATATTAATTTTTCCATGGTGTGTTGTTCTTTACAAGCATTTATGTGTATTAAAGATTGTTTTTGGGTGAACTAGTTAATGCATTCCTATTATTTGATACATGTTATGTTTGGAACCAAAATTTGAGAGTGTTCTAGTGCTTGTGTTTTTATTAAATTATTTGTGGGAAGTACATTGTGATGCATTTGGGTCCCCTTTATCTCCTAGGGTGGACCAAATTAACGTATGTGTTCATGTTGGCCGACTTTGTATGGATAATGCTTATCTCCATCATCGCTAAACTAGTTGAAACTTTTATTGATCAAATTGATATAAATGTGTGTGTGTGTGTGTGTGTGTGTGCACATGCATGCTCATATTTTTGTGTTGAAGTGTGGATTGGATTTATTTATTGATATTAATTGTGAAGTCAATGTGATGAGAATGTAAAAGTGAATAGGTTGGAAAGTGCAAGTTTGATAGAGTTATTATAGTGGTTGATCAAGAGATCCTACATCATTTTAGCTCTTCAATTTATTGCACCTACTAGAATATAGTATCTCTTTTGGTAGTTTGTGCAAACCTATATCTTTCCCTAAGGGAATTAATCCTTTCATTTTTTTCGAGTCCTTTTTATATCTAGCCTAAGGTTGGTGCCTTGGCCTTGGGTTAATGCCCCAGTCTTTCAGGTGCAGTGTGCTCCTTGGCCCGTAGCCTAAATTTTTGTAATAAGTGGTATATATTTTGAGTATATTTCTCACTATGGTTTTTCCTACATTTGGTTTCCACATAAAAATCTCGTGTTCATGTGTTTGTTTTGTCATTGAAATATATTTCTTTGAAGTTTAAGTTGGATAAAGATACTAAGCGTGTGTGATAGAAAACTATTAATATTTGATCAAAGATTTATTCACCCTCTCCTAGTCTCACTATGTATTAAACAATTGGTCACAGAGATGAGTTCCTTTAGAAGGAGATTAACCACTTGTGGAAGATCTGATATTGTGAATGAAAGTGGATATAAAGTATCTAAGTTCGATGGAAAACAAACTATGCATTTTGGAAGACAAGGATTGAAATACATTTGGATTCTATGTCATATAGTATTTGGGAAGTATTTAAGGAAGGTTGTATAAGAAATGTTGGGGAAACTAAGCAATATATATATATATATATATATATATAT
>MU226470.1:1866724-1909303 GCA_018584345.1 Thuja plicata
TAAATGACATGGATCAATCTTTAATTAACATTACATATCCCAATAAAATTAACTAAGTCGGCCAGAGATCTCAAATCTCATCATTAATCCAATTACTGTAAGTCAGCCAACATCACTGTTTCCACTCAACAATTTCAATGGTGCTTGGCATTGAACAACTTTTCTCATCACGAACAACTTTTCTCAGCACAAGCAACTTTGCTCAGCACAAGCAACTTTGCTCAGCATAGAACAACTAGAAAACCTGTCTTTGAAAGATAAACAACTAATTACTTTGCCAGAGTGCCAACTAATCAAGTACCCTTTTATTTGTCTTAACTCAACCATTCACTTGGTCTTCTTGTTAAATCTTCTTCATCAACAATAGATATGGTACTCAAACAGATAACAATAGTCTGACCAGTTAAGGTTTGACAACAATAACAAAATAACAATTGCTTACATTGTCACTTTCCAACAATTTAAAGTCTATCAAATGGATGTAAAGTCAACATTTCTAAATGGGATATTAGAAGATGAAGTATACATTGAACAAGCTGATGGATTTATTGAACCAAGAAAAAAGAATATGGTTTGAAAATTACACAAAGAACTATATGGATTGAAGTAAGCACCAAGAGCATGGTATGATAGATTGAAAAACTATCTGATGAAGATTGGATTTGCAAGAACCAATGAAAACAACAATCTATATTTGAAGACAGAGAAAAGTAAAGGTACTTTATTAACTGAAATTTTTGTTGATGACAATATATTTTGTGGACAATATATGTCATGCCAAGAATTTGCAAAGGAGATGCAAACTGAATTTGAGATGTCTATGTTTGGTGAGATAAAATTTCTTGTTGGACTACAAATATATCAGATGAAGAATGGTATCTATATTACTCAATCAAAATATGTCAAAGAGATACTAAAAACTTTTTTCATTGAAGATTCAAAACCAGTGAGTACTCCCATGGCTACTGGATAGAAGTTAACCAAAAATGATGAGACAAAAGAAGTAAATCAAACACTGTATAGATCAATGATTGGAAAGATGCAATATTTTGTACACACTAGACCTGATATTGCATTAGCTGTTGGAATTTTTGCTAGATTTTCTGCCAATCCCAAGGAAACTCATATGATGGCAGTAAAAAGGATTCTGAGATATTTGAAAGGAACATATGGATATGGTCTGTATTACAAAAGGAATGATAAATTTGAACTCAGATTTTATACTGATTTTGATTGGGCTGGAAATGTTGATGATAGAAAAAGCACCATAGGAGGAGCATTTCTTTTGGGAAAAATATTAGTTTCATGGACAAGCAAGAAACAGAACTGCACCTCACAATCTATAGTTGAAGCCGAGTACATGGCAGTAGTAGTTAATTGCTCTAATATTGTGTGGTTGAAGATACTACTAAAAGGTATGAAAGAAGAGATCACAGAACCAGTTGTCATATATTGTGATAACACGAGTGCCATCAATATTTCTAAGAACCCTGTAATGCACTCTAAGACAAAGCATATAGCTATCAAGTAGCATTACTTGAGGGATCTAGTTCAGAAGAAGGAAGTGAGACTGGAATATGTGAACACTAAGGAACAGTTAGCAGACATATTTATAAAGGCACTACCCAAGGATGCTCATGAGTATCTGTGAGGTAAATTAGGGGCGATTCCCCTAATTGAGGCTAATTATTTCAGAATGGTACTGTTGGATCAAATGTTATATTCAGAATATTTTTCACATTGATGCATAGGCAGTCACACTTTAGGATGCTTCCTAAAGTTGTGAAAGACAGACTAAGATAGAAAAGAGGATCAGTCATAAGCAAGATGATAGGAACAACATGATACAAAGTTTAGAAAAAAAGAATCTGCATGATGAAGATGTCAAAATCATTGGCATTGTGATCAAAGAGGGAGAAGTTTACTAAAAAATGGAGAAATATATTGGGAAAGATTAATGAGAAGTTTACTGAGAAAAAGGAAGAGATTACTGAAAAAGAGTTTTTTGTCAAAGAAGGAAAGATTAATGAAAGAGGGAGTCTACAGATGAACAGAAACAGAAAGACATCAGTGTGATCACAGATACAAAGGGAGAAAATTTTTACAAGATGAGAATCAGAATGAAGCTAAAGACATTAATGAAGATTTGTTCATATAAAGGAACATGGGTAGAATTTTTGGATTGTATGGTAACTATGGTTGAAAATTATTGTTTTATTGTTTAGTGTTGCCATCAATGTCAAAGAGGGAGATTGTTGGAAAGATTGCTGGAAAGATTCAATGATAAAAATTGTTGTTTTGTCATTGATGTCAAACCTTAACTGGTGAGACTATTGCTATCTGTTTGAGTACCATATCTATTGATTGATGAAGAAGATTTGAAGAAAAGGATAACAAGAAGACTGAGGGAAATAGTTGAGTTATGGGTAAACAAAAGGGTAATTGATCATTTGGCACATTGACAAAGTGATATGTTATTTATCTTTCACTGACAGTTCACTGAGAAGTTGATGCCGAGCAATGTGAAGTCGATGTCAAGTGAAGCCAGTGATGGCTAAGCACCAATGAAATGCTGAGGAATATAGAGGCGACCAAGCAGAAGAGCACAATGTTGGCCGAGCAATAGTATTTTGGTAATTGATGAGATTTGAGATCTCTGGCTGACATAATTGAATTTATTGGAATATGTGAAGTTTATTATGGATAATTAATTTTGGTCCACATTAATTAAATGCATGAGAAACCATTATTAATGCATGGATTCAAGATTTAATTGGTGATTCTATTGGAGAAATAAATTAAATGTAATGATGGAAAGATCTATTGGATCTGACCTAACCTCAGATCTACGATCTTGATTAAGAAAAAAAATATTTGTCTGACGTAGATGAAGAGGTATATGATAAACTCAAGGGGTTATTCATGAAGTATGCAGTGTAAGAAGTTGTATGCAAGAGGATTGCATGGTTAATTGACTGATTGGAATGATCTAACTAAGAAGGCTGAGCAGAGAAGCAAAGAGAGATTTCTTGATGGATTTCCAAGTAGATCTGGAGTTTGAGATGAGAATGGAAGCCACTTAGTAAATTAGCATTAGAGATAAATTGGATCTGGATTGGCAAAGTAATTTGTATGTATCAGATCAAACCTGTTGATTACTTTCTAACCATTGTAGTAGTTCAAATCCTTTAACCAGGTTGACCTAACAGTCATTGTATAAATCCTTTGAGAAAGATGACATTTAGATTGGAATGTTCTAAGTCCTCTAATAAGGCCAGTCCTGACAGGGTGATTAAATCCTTTAACCAGGTCATATTTGACAGTGTGTTTTGTAACCTTTAACAGGGTTGGCTCCTAACAGAGCTCACTTCAGAAGAGTGAAATTTTGGTAGCATGTTACTGGTGGTTTTTCCTATATTGGGTTTCCACATTAAATCATGGTGTCAAAATGTGTGAATGTTTATGTTGTGTTTTACTATTAAGTTTCTACAAGCTTATTTCATTAGTACAGTAAACTACACACTTTTATGTTATTACTACCGAGAAGATCTGAGTTGTTCAAATTGGTATAAAGTTTTAAATGGGCACATCTAGACCTATGGATAACATATTCACCCCCTCTCAGTTATTCTAAATTAATTCTAACATCATCTTCCCCTGAAGTGGAAGGGATGTGCATGCCTAAAAGATATATAAATGCACAAGCACACACACACACACGCACACGCGCGCACACACACACACACACACACACACACACACACACACACATGTTAGGAATAATAGTCCACAAGAAAACTGAGAGGGGGGGTGAATCAGTTGTAATCTATATTATTGAACTTTAAACTTTATAAACCAGATCTGCAAATGTAAATGATAAAATAGTAACTGGAAACACCATAACACAATATTTATTGTCAAGGAAACCCTATTAAAGGTGAAACCCCGGTGGGAATTAACACCCATAAATAATGTACTGAGAGTATAGTATCCCTGTTAATAGCTTGTTATAACATTACAGTACACAGTCCCTATTAGGAGACAGACCCTATTAGGAGTCAAAGAAAATAGTAGGCTCACTACCAAGACACACTACCCAAAGAAGGTTAAAGCCACCCACAAGGATTTATAATCTGAATCAAGTGTATAAATAAAATACATATTCCAGTGAACTATGTAATAGCAACTATCTTTTCTTGGTCAGTTCCAATGAAGTATCAACTCTTCTTTGTATCCAACAGCCAACAAGCTTCGCAACTTCCACACATCTTTGTCCTTTTCTCTCTCTCACACTTCTCCACAATAAATTATCATTCATATATACCATCTTACAAGAATTCATTAGGTCGGCCAATTAAGCTTTCCTAATACATAATTAACTAGGTCAGCCAATTAAGGCTTTCCATCATATAAATAATTACATATCCCCTTGCTAAGATACACATAGTATCTATAAAAAGTATACATCATTTTATAATCCATCACATATACTTCCAGATCTATAATTCATGCTCATAATTAATTTCACATGCTACATGTTTGAAGTTAGCTAGGAAATAGGTCTTCTCTTGAATACACACCACAACTGATGTCATCAGTATCCAAACAAAAATCAAACACAACCCATTACTCTATCATATGTTAGTTGTCCATCAGTAAGCTCACAAGTTCTAAAATATCTTCGCTAGAAAGATATACCCAAAACACAAAGACCTACTCTGTCCAAAATCACAGTTACAGTCCAAAAAACTAGTCTTCACCAAATCAACTGTAACATCCACAGTATGCAACATAAATCCAAGTGACCTTAGGAATAAGGTCATAACACATACTTCTGCATAAATCCAACTTTGATAATTCTGAATCATTCGTATAGTGTCCATACACTCCTTTCAGTTAAGTGGCTAGTTTGTCTTCTCCATAGAACTATATATTGACATCAGTGACAAAACATGAATATCAACAACATGATCAGTAACCAAAACTAATATCATACAAAAATCTCCCCCTTTGGCATTGATGGAAAGATATGGGAAAATCTATATGCATCAACCCAAAAGTTCTCTCTCAATATTAATCTTCTCAATATCCTCAACACAAATCTCCCCAAAATAGTAGTGATTTTCACATAGATTCCTTCCCCCTTTGGAAACAATGGAAAAGGGTGCCATAACTCATCTATAGTCTTCTGTAGTCATTTTCAAGTCTTCATGTCCAATCAGCTAGGTGCAAGATCACCCAAATGTACTCCATAGTATTCTCCTGCGATCACCCCCTCTAAGGAGTAGATCCATACATCAAGTCTAGAGGATGATATAGCTCTGAGATCCACTGGAATGATGCATATTTGTATCATTTTAGTCTTCACTGGGAGGGGTCATCACCCCAAGCATGCCTCTGAGATATTCAAAAGCATCTTTTGGCAAAGGTTTAGTAAATATATCTACTATCTGTTCCTTGGTGCTAATATACTCGAGTTTAATCTCTTTATCTGCTACCTTCTCCCTCAAGAAATGATACTTGATGGAAATATGCTTAGTCTTTGAATGCATTACAGGATTCTTTGACATATTCACTATGCTGGTATTATCATAATGGATAATCACTAGTTATTTGAAAATTATTCCAATGTCCTTCAACATTTGTTTCATCCATATGACTTGTGTATAGTTTATTGCATCAACAACATACTCTAACTCAGTAGTAGATTGAGCAATACATTTCTACTTCTTTCTCAACCAATAAACCAACCTTTTCCCAAGGAAAAATTCACCACCATTTGTACTCTTCCTGTCATCCACACTACCTTCCCAATCAGCATCAGTAAAAGCCTGTAATGTAAAATCATTATATTTTTCATACCATAATCCATATTCTACTGTTCCTTTCAAATATCTGAAAATTCTTTTCACAGCAGTAAAATGTGTCTCTTTAGGATCTGCCTGATATCTAGCCACAATTCCAACTGCATTGGTAATATCTGGTCTAGTGTGTGTTAGATATTGTAGACCTCCAATCATTGATCTATACTTAGTCTTCCCAACACTTTGAGTCTCATCACTTTTAGTCAATTTGTTCCTTGTCACCATGGGTGTACCAGCAGGTTTACAATCTTCCATCCCGAATTCCTTCAATATTTCCTTAAGATACTTGGTCTGAGATATACAAATTTCATTCTTACTCTGATTCATTTGTAAAACAAGAAAAAATTTCATCTCACCAATCATTGAAATTTCAAAATCATTCTCCATTACTTTAGCAAACTTCTTACTCATTTTATCATTGCCTCCAAAAATGATATCATCAAAAAAAATTCTATAATTAAGATTCTATCTTCATCAGTTCTTAAATACAAATTACTATCTACATTACCTTTTCTAAAACCAAGATGAAGTAGATGTTTATCTAGTCTTGTATACCATGCCCTTGGTGCTTGTTTCAATCCATACAGTGCCTTCTTCAATCTGCAAACCATGTTTTCATCATCTGTCAAAGGAAAACCATCAGGTTTCTCAATGTACACTTCTTCTTCTAGATCACCATTCAAGAATGCTGACTTCACATCCATCTGATACACTTTAAAGTATTTATGTGTAGCATAAGAAAGGAATAGTCTCACTACTTCCAATCTAGCAACAGGTGCAAATGTTTCTTCATAGTCTATGCCTTCTTGTTGTGAGTAGCCTTTACATACCAGTCTAGCCTTGTTTCTTACCACTGTGCCTTCCTCATCCATCTTGTTTCTTAAAACCCACTTAGTGCCAATCACATTTTTGTTCTTAGGTCTTGGAACCAATTCCCAAGTATTGTTTTTCTTTATCTATTCTAGTTCTTCTTCCATGGCTTTAGTCCAAGATTCATCAATAGTCTTTTGTTCAAATTGAGAAATAAAATAGATCTCATCTCTAACTCTAGATCTAGTCATCATGCCTTTTGTTGCATCACTAATAATTTGATCTTCAGGATGGTTTATCTTGACATACCTTGGTGTCTTCAATGTCCCAATAGCTTTAGCCTGTTCTTCTTCTTCAATCTCATTGTCAATCATAAAGGGTCCTTCAGGTTCATTAGGAATTTATCTTGTTTCTGTTATCTGACCACAATCATATATTCTTTCATGAATTTGAAACTTTTCATCTATCCTCACATTGGCACTTTCAATTAGTTTCCTTAGTCTTAGATTAAAAAATTTATATGTTTTACTCTTAGTGGAATAACCAATCTAAAGATTCCTTCATCACTTCTAGCATCAAACCTACCTATCTCATCATCTCTCTTGTTATAACATTTACTACCAAATATTCTGAAATATTTCATAGTAGGTGCATGATCAAACCATAATTCATAGGAAGTTTTATTTATACATTCTCTGATCTGAATTTTGTTTAATGTGTACACAACAGTGCCAACTGCTTCTCACTAATGAACATGTGACACATTTCCTTCTAGCAACATAGTCCTTGCAACATCTAATATGGTTATGTTTCTTCGCTCTACTATCCCATTCTATTGTGGAGTTCTAGGGGCTAAAGTCTGTCTATGTATTCCATTTTCTTCATAGTATGTATTAAACAGCTCTGATGTAAACTCTCTACCTCTGTCTGATCTCAAACACTTCATCTTTAAACTAGATTCATTCTTAAATTTCACCTTGAATAACTTGAACTTGTAAAATGCTTCATATTTCTCTCTCAAATATGTAAACCACATCATTCTATAAAAGTCATCAACAAAAAGTATGAAATACCTCTCACCATAGTATGATCTTGTTCTTGTAGGACCACATAGATCTGTATGCACCAGATCCAACTTCCCTTTTGCTGAATAAGATTTTCTCTTGAATGTGCTTCTAGTTTGTTTCCCCATAACACATTCTCTACACATAGTGTTAGATGGATTTACAACTTTAGGTATATCTCTTACTCCTTTTGTGATACTTGCCTTCCCAATGTTATCAAAATTAACATGAAAAAATCTTCTATGCCATACCCAACTGTCATCAACCTTTGCAATAAAACAAGAAGCTTCAGATGTGTTCAGTTCAAATACATTACCTCTGGATTTAGTTCTAGATGCTATCGAGTCTCCTATTTTACTCTTGATAGAACATTTTCCATTTATGAAGTTCAATTGATAACCCTTGTCCACTAGCTATCCAACGCTCAACAAATTGTGCTTATGTCTATCAACAAGTAATACATTGTCAGTGTTAGTCTTTCCATCCAAAGAAATAGTTCCAATTCCAATAATAAGTTTAGGATTATTGTCACCAAATTTAACAACACCACCATCATGTATTTTGAAACTCACAAACTTGTTTTTGTCTCTAGTCATATGATGTGAACAACCAGTATCTATGACCCATTCAAATTTCTTTTCAACTTGGGATATTAAGGATTTTTTTTCATGCATAGGTTCATCATCCTTAATAGAAATAAATCCAATTTCATCATAGTCACCATATTCATCATTAGATATACCCTCACTAGCATAATAACATTCCTTGTCCTTTGAGAACTTAAACTTGAAACACTTAGGTTTATGCTTTGGAATTCTTGTAGGACATCTAGATGCAAAATGACCAATCTTGTTACATGAAAAAAATTCAAAGGTAATTTCCCTCAAACTTACCCTTACCTCTCTTTTCTCTTCTAGAAATCAGTGCCATGAATTCATCTAGCTTCCTTTCTTCTTCCTATATTTGTTCCCATTCATCAGCATAGGCTCCAAGTTCTTCTCTTAGGTCACTACTGCTTGTGCTTGCATTTCCAGGTAAGATTATTTTGCTTTTGTGCATGGTTGCTTTGAATGCTGACTCAACCTTAGGTAAAGTGTCTCCCAATTTTCTAGCTTCAAATGTAGTTAGCTTGCCAATCAAAATCTCTCTGGTGAAGTTCGACGTCAAAGGTATGATCTCCTCTATAGCCTGAACCTTGGTTCTATATGCAGGTGTCAAATATATGAGTATCTTTTCAATCACTTCTTCCTCACTGTAAGCTCCTCCAAAGTGCCTAATACCAGTAACCACTTCAATAATTCTCTGTCCATATGCTCTGATGTTCTCATGTTTTCTCATCTTCAGTGATTCCATCTTTGTCTTCCAGTTCTGTAGCTTTGCTTGCCTTGTAAACTTGTCTCTAACATATAGTGCTTCCAGTCTTGTCCAAATTTCATGTGCAGAGTCCAAGTCCTTTACTTCAGTAAATTCTCCTTCTGATAGTGTGCTGATTAAGGATTCCCTTGCAACCATATTGCATGAGAATAGATTATTTTGATCTTCAGTGGCTTTCTTTAATTCATCCTCAGTCGCTAACTTTTCCTTCTTCTTTGTTATCATCTAGTAATCAATTCCCAAACATAGCAAATGTGTTCTCATCTTGTTTTGCCAACTGTCAAAGTTTTCATGATCAAAATTTGGACTATCCTTCCTATAGTAAGTCATCTTCAGGATCACCTCAAGCTGTTAAAATTTCTCTCTGAGGACCAATGGATCTAATACCAATTGTTAGGAATAATAGTTCACAAGACAATTGAGAGGGGGGGTGAATCAGTTGTAATCTAGATTATTAAAATTTAAACTTTATAAACCAAATTTGCAAATGTAAATGATAATACAGTAACTACCAACACCATAACACAATATTTTTTTTCAAGGAAAACTTGTTAAAGGTAAATCCCCGGTGGGAATTAACACCCACAAATAATGTACTAAGAGTATAGTATCCCTATTAAAAGATATTAGCTCTCTTAGGATCTTGTTACAACATTATAGTACACAGTCCCTATTGGGAGACAGACCCTATTAGGAGTCAAAGAAAATAGTAGGCTCATTGCCAAGGCACACTACCCAAAGAAGGTTAAAGCCACAATTAAGGACTTATAATCCGAATCAAGTGTATAAAGAAAATACACATTCCAATGAACTGTCTGATAGCAAGTGTCTTTGCTTGGTTAGTTCCAATGAAGTATCAACTCTGCTTTGTATCTAGCAGTCAAAAAGCTTTGCAACTTCCACACATCTCTTTCCTTTTCTCTCTATCATACTTCTCTACAATAAATTATCATTCACATATACCCTCTTACAATAATTCATTAGGTCGGCCAGTTAAGCTTTCCTAATACATAATTAACTAGGTCGACCAATTAAGGCTTTCCATCATACAAATAATTACATAGACCCTTGATAAGATACAAATGGTATCTATAACAAGTGTACATCATTTTATAATCCATCACATATACTTCCAGATTTATAATTCATTCTCACAATTAATTTCACACGCTACATATCTGAAGTCGGCCAAGAAATAGGTCTTCTCTAGAATACATGCCACAACTAACATCATCAGTATCCAAATAGAAATCAAACACAACCTGTTACTCTATCATATGTCGAATGTCCATCAGTAAGCTTGCAAGTTCTGAAATATCTTTTCCAGAAAGATATACCCGAAATATAGAGACCTGCTCTGTCCAGAATCACAGTTAGAGTCTAGAAAACCAGTCTTCACCAAATCAACTGTAACATCCACAGTATGCAACATAAAGCTAAGAGACCTTAGGAATAAGGTCAACACACATCCTTCTACATAAATCCAACTTTGATCATTCTAAATCATCTGTAAAGTGTCTGTACACTCCCTTTAGTTAAGTAGCCAGTCTGTCTTCTCCATAGAAATATATGTTGACATTAGTGACAAAACATGAATATCAACAACATGATCAGTAACCAAAAATTATATCATCCAATAATATAAACCATGATGGTGGTTAATCTAGAGTAAATTATATGCCCAACTAATTTCCCTAGCCATAATTGTCGTGCTTGGTTGGGCTATAATTGCCACATTATTTATTTTGGCTAGCCACTTACTAGGTAGTAACAACCAATGACCCTATTTAGTATGTTGAGATATGTTCTTTGTTGGAATAATGGAATGCTGTGTACTGAGAGGGGACAGGTGAATCAGCACCCTTAAAATTTTTATCAATTAACCATTAGTACTCTATTCTTGCATTACCAACCATTGATGATTTTCTATCTTATGCATGAAATATCAAAACATAAACTTAATTGCATGTAAACATTCATGAAATGTATGTACACATGACACAAGAGTTGGTAACATAGAAAACCATTCTTAGAAGGTAAAAAATGTAGTGGGTATGAAACCCACAAAGCTTCACTATCTATAGAATGGAAGGTGTTGGTTAAGGCCACAAGTGCGATCACTTGTGATGATCTTACCCTGTTAGGAGTAACATTTGAGACTTTTTAAGATCTACTCTGTTAAGAGATTTAGATACACTGTTAAGTGGGCACTCGGTTAAGAGATTTACATAATTATTGTTAAGTCCACCTTCTTAAAGGATTTCTTATATTTTCTACAACTATTAGAGAGTAGTCAAAAATACTTGTTGACCAGATAGTATGCAATCTTCAATTTCTGAATACAGATCCTTTAAGTTCACTATGCATGTGTATCACCTATAGTGATTGATTAATACCCATGTTCTACTCGGTAGCCTTCAATCTTGTTCTTAATAATTGATTTCATCTTTTGATGTCCTTCTACATAGAACTCTCTGTCTGATCCATAGATGTCTACTACGGCTACAATCATCATTGTCTGATTGATTTCTACATCTATTTATACAATGAATTGACCTATTTAGGTTTCATGCTTTTCAATGAAAACTCTATGATCAAAGGTTTACAACTTGACCTTGATCTCCTAGTTTGCATGTTTACAATCAGTTAGAATGATTAAAACAATTAAAAATGCTTTACTTGTCCTTCAAGAAATGGTTTTAAAGATATGCATTAAATCTAATTATAAAACTCAAGTGTTTTATTTGACATGTAACTCAGATCCACATTTCTTAGAATTAAAGTTGTCTCTCGGTAGACTGGAGCTCAGGTTTGTCTATAGTCTTTCCTCAGTGATGTCTCTGTAGAAATTATACTTCTTGGGTTTCTCTATAGACTGTCTTTTAGTTTTCTTAGTAAAGTGTGTTGTCGGTTTACACTGTAAACTATCTGTCGGTGATAGTGCACTTAGTATTTTCAGCAACCTCTGTAAACTGCTCTATTGGGTTACACTATAAACATGTATTTTGGTGATCATGTTATCGATGGTTCAAAACCTATTTTCCTTTGTATACTTTTGACAAAATATTATCCTTTAGGATTATCAATCTCCCCCTTTGGCATTAGTATCAAAAACTGATATGTGCAAAACTTAAATGTTCAGTATGTACACCAAAATGTTTACCTTGTCAATATGACTCCCCATATGTGCATGCCTCAGTGTAGTGTATGTATATGATACATTTTCCTCTATACATATATTTCCTCTTTTATCATTTCCCCCTTTCACCTTATCATTTCCCTTTTTCTATTATTTCCCCTTTATCATATCATTTTCCCCTTTTTTTGAAATAATGACAAAGGTGTTCTACTTATAATTTATCAAAAATATGGGAATGGGATTTTTGAATGTCCTCCATTTTCTTCTCCCATTGCTCTTTGAGGTGCTCAAGGATCATTTTCTCTAATGTTATCCTTGCGTGCATGTCATAGATACTGTCAGTGATAGACATCTCTTGGGTGGAAATTAGTTTTCTTGCAAAGTTATATGTTGTTGCAGTAGTTTGAGATTGAATAGTAGTAGATCTTGGAGCTTGGTTACCTCATCTCAGAGTTTGGATTCTATCTCTTGAATCTCATGTCTCAACCATTTATATTTTACAATATTCTCATTATGCAACTTGAATGCATTTTCATCAGCTGTGAGACCTTGAGCACTTGCCTTAAGATCTTCATAAATTTTGGCCAACTTGTCACTATGATCGGTAGTGAAAGTTTGTAATGTGCACAACTTCTAAATTATGTTTACTACTTTTGATATTATCGGTTCTATAGTAGTAACTAATTCATAATGTTTTACCTTTTGTTCTGCCACTTCCTAGCTGATATTCTCAGTAAGCTTGTATTGACACTTCTACTCGGCATGTTCTTCAATTGCCTTGTATGCATCTACATTCTGTGATGTGATGGCATCAGTAAGAACTTCTAATTGATCAAGTATAGGTGCACTTTGATCAATTTTGGTGTCTGGTACAATCTGCAATAGTATATATTTGGTTTTCTCCAGTACTTGGGAGTTCTTGTGATCCTTTTTGAGCTTGTCCTGTATTGCCTTTCTTTTACAAAGTTCACCATACTTTGTAAGTGACTCTGGATCCAATACTTTAGGATCACAGTCTGATATATCAATGATTTCATCCAATGTTACTAGATTCTTATTCTTCTTCTTCTTCTTTGCAAGAGTAGTGGAAGAATTTGTATGTAGTACTTGTTAAGGCTTAAATTTGCACCCTGTTAAACTATACAAGTTTAACAATCTTGCCTAACATGGGATTTATTTCTACATGTGGGAAATGCGTAACTAGAAATGAAACCTCTAGATTCTAGGCCGGCTCCTATTGGATAATCACCTATAACTCTTTAAAATGTACTTAAACTTTGAGGGAAAAGAGAGAAATTACTGAAATGAATTTGTTACTAAAATTTAAATATTGTGAACCAGGTGATTCACCCAAGAGTGAGAAAACTTAAGAAGATAATGACCCTATTTGAAACTGTAAATTCTACCACTAAAAATAAAGCACTTCTATTCTATATAGGTGTGCATAATTATTTCATAATAAGGTCCTTAATTGAATTAACAAGGAAGAGAAAACTTCACAAGAAAACCCTATGTATTCTTGGACACAGTTTACAACCTGCACACAACATACTTTCCTACAACAAGGTAATGGCTAAGACAAAAAAATAAGGAGTTATAAACTCACTTACTATTCCTATCAATCATGCACTTTTATACATAGCCAGAGAAAGAAAGAAGGCTTGAACTTGATAGAATACTGCTCCAAAATGCTATCAATATATATTCAGTCTCCAAAATAAGTTACAAACTTTTGCATAAAATTGCCAAGGACCCAAAAACTATCTCAAAGCCTTCCTTCTGCATAATCAAAACTAACTCCAAAATGAGTGCTCCAAAACACTAAGTACAAAAACCCCTTGGGTCGGATGCAACAATAAATCCCCCAAAATAGGACTCAAACTCCCTCCAAAATGCAGTAACAAATTGAAAAAGTCCAACCGAGTCATTAACAACCTTGGTGACTCACCAAAACTGCCCCCAAAAGCCTCAAACTGCCAATAAATGACCTTAAAAACCTCCTTGAAGTGTTCAATCTTCCCCCTAAAATTTCTCCATGATCAACAAGTTCAAACTGACTTGCTCCACTTGACGCCACCTAACCCTTAGTCCAATAAAGACTTTGACCTTTTCCCCTTGGAACTATTATTGCATTTTCAAAATTTATTAACAATTAATCGATTTATAATACATTAATTTGTTTAATAATAATTACATAGAGGAAATAATACAATAATGGAATCACATAAAAATTAACCCACTCCACCTTAAATCTTACCAACAAATAACCTAAAAAGGTAAGCTAAAAACTTGGGCTTACATATTAATATGTTAAAACATTAATAAAAATATATGCCTGAGATAAAAAAATCCACCCCTAAATGGTGGACTTGAAACGCTTCTTTAGAATGTGGTTTTGTATAATATAAACCTAAAAATTAACCCATTCTTTCATTCGAAACTTTTGGAAAGAGTTCGAAGCTTTGGAGAAGAAAATGAGGGTTTGGAAAACCCTATCAGTAGGCCACCATTTGAGCACTTCTAGAGATTTACCATGCATTTCCTTGGCTCAAGCTTGCCAAATGGTAAGATCTGAAGTTTTATCTGACTGAGGGCCACCAAGGTCTTTGATGTTGTAGCTATTTGGTTTTATTTCTCCATGGGTTTTGAGCTGGTTATAGCTGGAAACATTCTGGGTTGTGTTGAAGCTATGGCCATTGGAGGAAGAAAACATGAGCCTCCAAGGGTTTGGAAGAGATTGAATGGCGCATGACTGTTACATGGAGCCTAGTATAGGTATCTCGAAGCTTGAAATATTCAGAACTTGCCTTGTTTTAAAATTCGTGACTGTCATTGCGTGCACCATTTTTTAAATTCTCTCTCTAATGCCTGTGAGTTCATGAACTCTGAAACCATGCTTGAATATGCTAATAATATTTCAATAACTTTTCTGTAGAAGTCACTAAGATTTTGCATCTTTAAGGCTCAAAATGAGCTATATTTATAATGAAAATATAACATGATTTCATTATTACTGGTTACTTCCCTTTTCCACCTGATGAAATGACTGTAGCTTGACAGTCATACTCATAATTTACTATTATTCAACCATTATTTCTGATCGGTATCTTCTCTAGATTCTCTTGGTTGAGGCTTCATTTTTGAGTTAATGTGTGACATCTTCATTATTTAGATATAGATCACCATACTTTTAGCAATTACAACTTTGATTGATCAAGTAGTATGATGTGCGGCTGATCTCTATGATTTCTTTAAAATGAAGATAACCCTGGAAAACAAATGATATCTTATATAAAATTTTATGAAGGATCTATGTCTTTCCATTCGCTGTCATACTGCTATGATGACTGTACTCTCTTTTATTATTCCTTGTGATCCATTTCACTTCATGATTAGCAACATTTTACTGCTCAGTACATTCTTACTTGCTGCTATACATGATGTCTGATGCTACATTCTTAATTGTATTGTGTGCTGCCTTGGGCTCCTTTTTCCATAAATTTCATTGTTACTTCTAACTTATTTCTCTACTCTTGCTGAAACCCCATGATCTATATAAAATGAATCATTATTACCATGTGGTTTGATCTTTTCATCTTAGAGCTACTTTATGATCCTTGGTGCATTTCTCACAGCTCACTGTATCTCCCACAAATTTGATACTTCATCATTATTATTATTGTAGTTGTAGCAATGCTTTCTTGAATACTCTTATTCTGTATCAATAGCTCTTTGATTTCACCCCAATGAGCTGGGATTGACCCTTGTGGGAGCCTCATTTTACCCCACTTGCTAGAATGAATCACGCACATGTATCTTCTAGTTAGGAAAACATTGGATCTTTCTAGTTTAGAGAGTATTTGATATTGCATAGGTAGGTGGATGAAATAGTCTTCATTCATTGCTTGGAACTTTCAAAGTTCTAACATTATTGCTTTCACAATTTTGCAGGCTAGGGTAGCAAGCATGGAAAGGAAAAGAAGGAGTTAGCAGATAAAGAGTTGTTGTAAAGACATGCTTCAAGCTTCCAGTCATTTAGGAAATGGCTAGATTCCTTTCATTCCCATGTTTATGTACTTTTAAATACTTCCTAGATTAGAAAAAAGTAATTTTTTCCTTGCTAGTTTCACGACATGTGTGAAGTAAAACAATACTTTGATGAATAAAACATTACATTTTCAGAAAAAAATTGTAGAATATTCTTTCTATGTTATGATCTTTCCTTCATTAAATGTAATGATTAATTTCATGAAGTAGTTTCAAATTTATTCCATTTATCAAAAAAACACAAAAGGTAGGAATAATCAGAATGCACCTTTTTTTGCTTGAAAGCATGATGGTTCTACCAAAAATGAACTTGTAGGAAAATGTTTTGGTAACATTTTTGGTGATTTCTACTCTGTGGCTGCCTGCTAGACACTTTGACCAATATCTTTCATCCATTGGGTAGCAGAGTTGACTCAAATGCATACCTAGACTTTACAACTAGACTTCTAAAAGTATGTATCTTTCTATATGCACAGATATGTGTATGAATGAATACAATCTACCTATTGCAATTGTTTGTATGCATAGCTATGCAGCTAGGAAAATATGTGCATTTACTTTTGTGTTAAATCTTTTCTCTTTGGTAATATTTGTACATGTATCCATGGACCTGACAGGAAGTGATGACCTGCAGGTACTATTGATATGTGTGGGAATGTTATGACACAAAAAATTGAAATCTTTACACATATTAGCCATGCATGTGTATATGAGTTGGGCTTAAGTAGCAGGACATTTCTTAGATTGATGTACATGTTCATGGGTGAGATAAACAACAACTTGACACTGAAGCCTTTTGACTCATGATTTCTGATTTTAGCTTTGGAGCTTGGACTTTGAACCAACAACCTCCTAAAACAACAACTAGACCTAGGAAAACAAACCAAACCATGCTTAGACAACACTTTATTGAAACACAAACCTAACCTAGGCTAGCCTACCCTAAACTAACCATCAATAAACCACTAAATAAAGCCATTTAGAGGTTCTGAAAAATAGTTGCCTTTCCTCAATGCACAATGAAAATCATATCCATAGGCAACTGTATGGAGAAATGAGATACACCTAACCAATTGGTGTAATGCTTTTAGAAGAACAAAAGAAAGTTCACTTACTTAAAAAATATGGTCAAGATGTTTGTTGATTTTTATTTGATCAGTGCATTGCATCTCCTCCTTGTCAGCTACACCTTCAGGTTTAGGTGCTAGAGTTGGCACCTCTTGGGTCTCATTTAGCCATGCTAGGTGTCTAATAGGACAACCCTTGGAAAGAAAAACCTTTGAGGTTGAATTTTTTATCAACACCATCTGAATAATAGCTCCAAGAGAATGTTCTGCTGATGTACTATCTTTGAGCTGATCCTGAACCGTGATGCTCATTGTTACCGATTTTGAACCTAGTTTTGAACAAAACCTCTCAAGATCATCCCAGAAGTGATTTTATTCCAAATCACTTTCCTCATTTTGCATGTCAACATTATTAGCAGCAGGCTTCCTCTCAGGAAAACATTGGTTTCTTTGTCCTTTAGCAAATGAGATAAGTGACATATTAGAAATATTGTCCTCTTCGACAAAATAAGGAAGCTCCTTAAATAAATCAGTCTCTAATTTGATGGTCTGTTTGACAACATTAGGGGATTCATCAAATAATTCTGATATAGTTTTTTTTCTTTCCTTACAAAGAGCTTCTTCTGGTTGTATTCGATGAGCTTCCTTAACATCTGTAACCTTTGAAATTAGGAACTCTATTGTCAATTTGTACTCTTATAATTATTTTTCATGAAACTCATCATGAGCTGCTGATGTTCTTTGAAATTCTTCTTCTTTTGCAGCTGTAGAAGAACTAACATTTATCAACTCTTTCTCATAAACTTTCTTCAGTGTTGCTAGGTTTCTTGCAAGGGCTTCCTGTCCTCATTGCTACCCTATAATGACCTCTTCATACTACTTCCATTTGGCATCAAACTGCTCCTTTTCTTGTGTCCGCATATGCCTTTTTTGTGTTTCCAACACCTCTTCATAGTGTGTTCTCTTCTCTTCCATCTCTTTATGATACTACTCTTGAAGAGCCAACATCTCCTGCTGCTGGTTATGAGCTTGATATGACCATTCCTCATAATACAACTTCAATTCTTGTTGGAAATCCATTTCTTGTTGCTTCTTAATGTCATCAATTTGTTTGGTCAAGTCTTGCAACATACTTGAAGTATCTCTAATGTGCAAATCATGGACATTTGGAGGAGGATGAAAATAATGAATAGGGAAAGGTTCATTGTAAGTATTTTGTGATTGCTGGGTGGGAGGGTGGTAAGCATGAGATGAATGATGCCCTTCAAATTTTGGCATGAAAACAACAGCACAGCTCTGTTGATATGACTAATATTCATAGAATGGAGGAAGACTGTCATGAAATGGAGGATGGTGATCTATTTTAGGCACTGAATCTACCTAAAACTAGTAGATATGAACTTAGAGTCGCCCGATATGCAAAACAATAACCTTTGAAATGTCTACAACCTGTTGGATGCATATCAGAACCAACAAGAACTATGAAAACTATGACCTCTTGGTCCTATCGGGTGAGCCAAAACTGTTAAGGCTTAAATTTGCACCATGTTAAACTATACAAGTTTAACAATCATACCTAACATGGGATTCATTTCTGCATGTGGGAAATGTGTAACTGGAATTGAAACCTCTGGATTCTAGGTCAGCTCCTATTGGATAATCACCTATAACTCTTTAAAACTAACTTAAAATTTGAGGGAAAAGAGAGAAATTACTGAAATGAACTTGTTACTGAAATTTAAATATTGTGGACCAGGTGATTCATCCAAGAGTGAGGAAACTTAAGAAGATAATGACCCTATTTTGAAACTGCAAATTCTACCACTAAAAATAAAGCACTTCTATTCTATATAGGTGTGCATAAATATTTCATAATAAGGTCCTTAATCGAATTAACAAGGAAGAGAAAACTTCACAAGAAAATCCTATGAATTCTTGGACACAAATTACAACCTGCACACAACATACTTTCCTACAACAAGGTAATGGCTGAGACAAAAAAAAACAAGTTATAAACTCACTTACTATTCCTATCAATCATGCACTTTGACACATAGCCATGAAAAGAAAGAAGGCTTGAACTTGATAGAATACTACTCCAAAATGCTTTCAATATATATTCAGTCTCCAAAATGAGTTGCAAACTTCTGCATAAAATTGCCAAGGACCCAAAAAATGTCACAAAGCCTTCCTTCTACATAATCAAAACTAACTCCAAAATGAGTGCTCCAAAACACTAAGTACACAAACCCCTTGGGTCGAATGCAAAAATAAATCCCCCAAAATAGGACTCAAACTCCCTCTAAAATGCAATAACAAACTGAAAAAGTCCAACCAAGTCATTAACAACCTTGGTGACTCACCAAAATCACCCCCAAAAGCCTCAAAATGCCAATAAATGACCTTAAAAACCTCCTTGAAGTGTTCAATTCAACCCCCTAAAATTTCTCCATGATCAACAAGTTCAAACTGACTTGCTCCACTTGGCGCCACCTAACCTTTAATCCAATAAAGACTTTGACCTTTTCCCCTTGGAACTATTATTGCATTTTCAAAATTTATTAATAATTAATTGATTTATAATACATCAATTAATTAATAATAATTACATAGAGGAAATAATACGATAATGGAATCACATAAAAATTAACCCGCTCCACCTTAAATCTTACCAACAAATAACCTAAAAAGGTTAGCTAAAGACTTGGGCTTACATATTAATATGTTAAAACATTAATAAAAATATATGCCTGAGATAAAAAAAAAACCCGCCCCCAAATGGTGGACTTGAAACGCTTCTTTAGAATGTGCTTTTGTATAATATAAGCCTAAAAATTAACCCATTCTTTCATTTAAAAGTTCTGGAAAGAGTTCGATGCTTTGGAGAAGAAAATGAGGGTTTGGAAAACCTATCAGCAGGACACCATTTGAGCACTTCTAGAGATTTACTATGCATTTACATGACTCAAGATTTCCAAATGGTAAGATCTAAAGTTTTATCTAACTGAGGGCCACCAGGGTCTTTGATGTTGTAGCTATTTGGTTTATTTCTCCACGGGTTTTGAGCAGGTTATAGCTGGCAACATTCTGTGTTGTGTTGGAGCCATGGCCACTGGAGGAAGAAAACATGAGCCACCAAGGGTTTGAAAGAGATTTAATGGCACATGGCTGTGACATGGAGCCTTGTACAAGTATCTCGAAGCTTGAAATCTTCTGAACTTACCTTGTTTTGAAGTCATGACTGTCATTGCGTGCACCATTTTTCAAATTCTCTCTCTAATGCCAGTGAGTTCGTGAACTCTGAATCCATGCTTGACTATGCTAATAATATTTCAATAACTTTTTTATAGCAGTCACTACACTTTTACATATTTAAGGCTTGAAATGAGCTATAGTTATAATGAAAATATAACATGATTTCATTATTACTAGTTACATATTTTTTCCACCTGATGAAACGACCGCAGCTTGACAATCATACTCATAATTTACTATTATTCAACCATTATTTTTGATCGATATGTTCTCTGGATTCTCTTGGTTGAGGCTTCATTTTTGAGTTAATGCATGACATCTTCATTTTTTAGATATAGATCACCATACTTTTAGCTGTTACAAATCTTATTGATTGTGTAGTATGATGTACGGCTGATCTCTATGATTTCTTTAAAATGAAGATAACCCTGGAAAACAAATGCTATCTTATATAAACTTTTATGAAGGATCTGTGTCTTTCCATTTTCTATTATACTGCTGTGATGACTGTAATTTTTTTGATTATTCCTTGTGATCCATTTCACTTCATGATTAGCAACATTTTACTACTTTATGCATTCACATTTTACTACTCAGTGCATTATTCCTTGTGATCCATTTTTCTGCTCGGTATTCATCTGTCAGTTGGTGGTAGACGTCTCTACATGAAAATTATCTTTTTTTGCAGCTTTGTCTTCCTCGCTATCCTTGAAATCACTTTGTTTTTCTTCTCCACTTGTATCTTTCTATTCATTATTTGTGCTTTTCTTCTCCCCATCACCCTTATCCTTGGGTATGCTTGCATCATGGTTAGGTGTCTTCTCCTTTTTTGGTGAGATGATATTGATAGCTTGTATCAATAAAAGCATTTCACCTGGTATATTTACCTATGCACTATCTATGGTATCCATTTCCTTTTTCTTTTTCTGCTCAGTGGAAGCGGTTATATCTTCATCTTTCTTGGGGTCATCATCAGAATCATAAATAAGTGTTATATCTTTGAAGATGATCTCTGTTGAATATGCTAATGATTGAAGTATCTAAGGTACATAATCCATGGCCTTGCTTTCCTGTGTTGTCAACTCAACTAGATTGATGTCCTTGACATCATTTATAAACATGTGTTCAAGGCTCGGTGTGGCCTCTTTCTCTTCATTGTGAGGGGTCTTGGTAAGATCTAATACCTTCTCGGAGCTTGAATCCTCCTTGGGTAGATTAAATATTTTAGTCCATTTTTTAACGCTTTCTTTATCAATATCTATTAATCTACCCTTGAGTACCTTGTAAGCTCTCATCTTAGCTAAGAATTTCCTTGTATGCTTCTTCATCATTTCATCAATTTCCTCAACTTTTGATTCAGGTAGCATAATTGTTATCAAGGATCTTTCCCTTATTTGCTTCTCGATATGCAGTGCATTTTTCCACCTTGCGTAAATTCTATCATTCAATTCTTGTGGCATCATTTTATTAAATTGTATTGGTACATATTTGAATGCAATCATTTCCTGAATGATGGCTTCTTCAATCTTCTTCTAATCCTCAGGAGATAAGGTTAGCCATTGCCTTATCTTAGAATTTGACATGATACATGTCTTGATGATTGACACAACAATCTCATCAATTGTGATAGGAAATTTTTCCTTTTTAGGTTGGAGTGCTTGTTCACTCTTATCTTGTGTAGTTTCATCCTTGTCCTCTTTACCTCAAATGTATTTCCTTCTTTTCCTCGGTGCCTCGTTTCCCAGTTTGAGGCTTTCTCTTATAGGTCCTAACTGTACGTTTCTTCACCGGTGAGGAATCTACATCATTGGTAGTCTGACTCCTTGTTCTTGATGCAACAATAGTCCTTGGTTTCTTTGGTGGCGGTACATTAGATTCTGTAGACTCAAAGTCATTCAATTGTTCACCTTCACTAACTAGTGACTGTCCCTTGGTGACCTCTTACTCTGAATATTTATCATCTACCGAAATTTTCTTCTCAAGTTTTTGATGATTTGTTTTTATTTCGGTCTATTTTATTTACAACTAAGCCTATTTTGATTCTGGCCTTAGCTTCTTCATAAGTTCCAAATCATGGTAATGATTTGTCTACTGCCTCATTTAGTAATTATTCAATAGCATTTATTTCCTGATCAATGTTGATTTCATAATCAAGAGGTGGTAACCATGTTGTCCTTAGTACAATTGGTTTTATCAACGTGGTGTTGGTATCCACTATGAAACATATATCATCCTTATATTGTTCCACTAGTTGTTCAGGTATCCTCATCCTCTTTTACATTCTATCTTTGAATCTAGTGAAATACACATCCACAACTGATGTGAAATTATCCCCTAGTGACTTGATAAATTCACTAATTTGTATTGTTACTAGTTGGGTAGTGTCCCAATTGACATTAGCGATAGATGGGAAGAAATTTTGGAAATACAAAAATGTACACATGAGGAGTGATCCAAACTGACATGAATTAGTCCTTGCTGACCTAATTTTCCCTATGTTCTCCTCCACTTGCTTTAGTAGAAGCTCAGATAGGTCCAGTTGTAGTCCCTTCTTCACAATCTCATGGGCAGTGTCAAATTATCTGCATGCTATGTTTTTTAACCAACTGGCTTGGAATACCTTGTATCCTAGTACACATGCACCAGCCTTCAGTTCTAGATTGGTGATGGAGTTTACCTTTAAACCTCTGCCATCCCATACTGCACCTGTCATATTTTCTATATCGCGGTGAGGAGGATGTTTGAGTGCTTTGACCTTGTCAATTACTGGATAATCGGTTACTACTTGTATTACATCCTTGGTGATTGGTTTTGGCTCATCCAACCACATTTTCCGGTCATGTACTCTACTGAGTACTATCCAAATCCACTCGGTTTTGAATTCCTTCAGGAACATTAGGGAATTTATCAACCATTTTACCTCAATGTGTTTATGTTCATCCTTAATGTTTGCATCTTTGCAAAGCTTCTTGTAAGATTCTTCAACCTTGAGATCTCAAATCTCTACAACCCTACAGTGGATATAGGCTCGGACATCCTCGACTAGTGAAACCCTAGGTGGTATGCTTGAGAATGCTCTAGCATTGTCGGGTTGTGAAGCAACCTCAGGACAGAATTTATATTTAGGTTCTTCAAATGTAGAGTTATTTATTAGATTAACCTTCTTATCCTTCACATTCTTGATTTTGGAAAGTTGTGAAGTGGTTGCCATATTTATTGAAATTCAGGGCTTTCTCTGTAAATGATTTGTTTTCTCGATGAGTCTTAGATACTCACTTGATCTTCTGTGAATCTGTTAGAGTATCCATGAATGTTCTTATGAGTCACTCTGCAATCTAGTCATTGTTGGTCGCTCTAGTTTGCACTTCTTCACTCTTAATCACTTTGTGAAAGAATGAGCTTTCCGTCGCCCTTTTATAGATGATGCCCTAAGTGGTGCAATAAATTCTTTACCTACTTATTGGTGGTCAAAGACGGAGTCAATTGAGAATCATATCAACTTCATCCTTAGTGAGAATGCAATGCTCGGGGTAAGTGTCAACTCAATTGACCTTTCACATGTTCACTGACGGTGCTCGGTATGTAGCAAGACTTCATTGTCTTTTTACATGATTACCGATGATGCTTGGTTTAGATTAACAACTTGGCTTTTGTATGTATACCAATGATTCTCAATGTGTATTTACTGATGAGATTGAATTCACAAAATCATAACAAGTAATACCATAGTGCATCTTTATTCATTCCAATCTGGCATATTATCAATGTATAATGGAATAGATGTAAAATATATCTTTGTATAGTGCAGTTCCATACTTACTTGTTCTGCTTAGGTGGGGGTGGTGATATTACTAGATCCATTGGATAAGGTGTCACCAATTGTATTGCTTGGTCCAAAATAATCAGTGTTTGTAGCCTTCCTCCACATTTTGTTTCTCATCTTCCTAATGTCTTTAATGGTATTTCCATTGGAAAAAATGCTTGTCTCTGTCAGTCAGTCTCTGTAGTCCTTTCTTAGATGACCGACCTTATGACAATGTAAGAATGCCATTCTAGAGTTAGTCCAACTTCTATACTTTATTTTCCATTTCCTCATGTATTTTGTAGATATGTGTCCATATGTACCACATGTTGTGCAATTTTCCCATGTGTTGTAATCCCAAACATGTGAGTTACCGACTCTTCTTAGTTGATAAGCATTTTCTTATTCTTTTGGTTTCCATGCTTGCTTTTTCTTTTTCCTGCATTCAAGAGATGTGTGCCCATGCATTTTGCAAGTGGCACAATATTTTTCCATGTAGGATTCCTTCTTTGGTTGTTTCACCTTAGATCTACGTTCATGTTCTTTGTGTCCATGCTTGTTACAGTTATAACATTTACCTATGAATGTAGATGTGGATTTAGGAATACCTTTAGCTTTGCTCCTATAAACATTTGAAGTGTGGCCTAGTTTTGCACAGTGATTGCATGACTGCTTCCTTGGTCTTGGATTTGTGTAGACATCTTTGTGATCAGCTTGGTTTGATGATTCTCCATGCTTGGTATACCCTAGACCGGTATTGTTGTCGAGTCTTCTTTTTCCATTCGGAAAATCATCCATTCTCTTTGTACTCTCTTCAACTTTCTTGATCATGTCATTGTATTGTTTCTAAATTCTTGCTTCATGCTCCAGTCTCTCATTTTCTTCTCTTAGCTCACCAATAGCTTCCAATTTCCCATTGAGTTCTATGTTTACTTAGTTTTCCTCATGACTCATAATAACTATTTGATTGGTGATCTCATGATGATGTTCAGTAAGTCTCTCTCTCTCTCTCTCTCTCTCTCTCTCTCTCTCTCTCTCTCTCTCTCTCTCTCTCTCNTGTCTCTCTCTCTCTCTCTCTCTCTCTCTCTCTCTCTCTCTCTCTCTCTCTCTCTCTCTCTCGTAGCTTTTCAATGATCTTCCTCCTATCATAAATAGCTAATGAACTTTCTTGTTTAGCTTGTCTATCATTATTCATAACATCAATCATCCTTACCATCTATGTCTCTTGACCGATTTGCAGTACTTTTACTTTCTCTTTCAGATGTTGATTGATTTCATTAAGACTTGTAATATTTCCTTCAGATGTGTTTGATGTATTACTAGATGTTATCTTGATGAATCAAATAAATAAGGTATCTCTTCTTTATGATAGTCTATTTCATTGCAGCGAGATTTCATAACTTTTATTTCATCGAGTAGCTCTCTCATCTTGATTCTTGCTTCTTTATATTGCTCATAAAAGATGTAAATCTGCAACTTCTGATTCTCAATATTCTTGTCAAGCTTATACCTTTCCATTGTATGATATTTTCTCTCAAGTGATATACACTTTTCCAAATAAGAGATCTAGATCTGATACCAATTGTTGGAATAATGGAATGGTGTGTACTAAGAGAGGAGGGGTGAATCAGTACCATTAAAACTTTTTATCAATTAACCATTAGTACTATGTTCTTACATTAGCGACCATTGATTCTTTTCTATCTTATACATGTAATATCAAAACATAAAATTAATTGCATGTAAACATTCATGAAATGTAAGTACACATGACACAAGAGTTGGTAATGTAGAAAACCCCTATTAGAAGGTAAATACTGCGGTGGGGATGAAACCCATGAAGCTTCACTATCTACAGAATGAAAGGTGTCGATTAAGGCTACAAGTGTGATCACTTCTGATGATCTTACCATGTTAGGATTAACATTTGAGACTTTTTAAGGTCTACTCTGTTAATAGATTTCGCTACACTGTTAAGTGTGCACTCGGTTAAGAGATTTACATAAGGATTGTTAAATCCACCTTCTTAAAGGATTTCTTCTATTTTCTACAATTGTTAGAGAGTAGTCAAAAATAATTGTTGACCTGATAGTATGCAATTTTTAATTTCTGAATATAGATCCTTTAAGTTCACTATGTATGTGTATCAGCTATAGTGATTGATTAATACCTCTGTTCTGCTGGGTAGCCTTGAATCTTGTTCTTCATAACTGATTTCATCTTTTGTTGTCCTTCTACATAAAACTCTCTGTCTAATCCATAGATGTATGTCGCGGCTACAATAATCATTGTCTGATTGATTTCTACATATATTTATACAATGAATCGACCTATTTATGTTTCACAGTTGTCAATGAAAACTCTATGATAAAAGGTTTACAACTTGACCTTGATCTCCTAGTTTGCATGTTTACAATCAGTTAGATTGATTAAAACAATTACAGATGCTTTACTTTTCCCTCAAGAAATGGTTTTAAAGATAAGAATTAAATCTAATTATAAAACTCAAGTGTTTTATCTGACGTGTAAATCAGATCCACATTTATCAGAATTAAAGTTGTCTCTCGGTAGACTGGTGCTTGGGTTGCTTTGTAGTCTTTCTTGTTGATGTCTCTATAGACATTTTGCTTCTTGGGTTTCTCTATAGACTGTCTGTTGGTTTTATTAGTAAAGTGTTTTTTTGGTTTACACTGTAAACTGTCTGTCGGTGATAGTGCACTTAGTATTTTCGGTGACATCTGTAAACTGCTGTGTCGGGTTGCACTATAAACCTGTCTTTCGGTGATCATGTTACCGACGGTTCAAAAAATATTTTCCTTTGTATACTAATGAAAAAATATTATCCTTTAGGATTATCAGTTCTCTGGTTTGTGTGGTTTCTTTTATGATGTTTGTAATGTCCCCAGGTCAGTGTAAGAGTTTTATTGTGCATTGGTTCATTGGGCGAAATTGCTGACTAATTTTTATAATTATATTTGGCTGTTGCTGACTAATGTTGATTGGGATATTTTATTATAATTGGAAACTATAATCCTTTAATTTTGGGTTTTTAATTTTAAGAGTTTATATTATTATTTTAATTTAATTCATATATTTCATGTGTTTCTATATTTTATTTAAAGAGTCTTTTAGCTTATTAAAAAGTTCATGTTTGGGAGATAATTATTATTCTTCCTTTAAAAATAATCATGAAGTTTTTAGAAATAGTTATGGCTGAATTCACGATGGATTCATGGAGAAAATTTGGTTGGAAATGATTTTGTGGGTATTCACTCAACGGATTTCTCACATCAAACTCCTCCTTCCTTCAAAATTTCATTTTAATTGGTCAGGTGTTTCTCAACTTATTGTCATTTCAGGATTTTGGGCAAATGAAGTGCAATATTTAAATTTCTTTACAAATATTTGATGGTATTTGATTTATTGGTTAAAAATTGAGTGTAAATATATTCTTTGATATATTTTACCTTCTTGCAAACCAATTTGAGTTAAATAAATAAAGATTTGATAATTTCCTTGGGAAATTTGTAAAACAAGGGTTTCATTATTTTCAAATACTTCTGGAATTCGTTTATGTGATTGAATGGACAAAATGAATGCATTTTTGGGGTTCCAATCTATTGAGGATAAATTTCTTATCCCATATTTATGATTTGTTAATTTCAAAATTTTAGTGATTTTGGCTTGATGCAGGTATGCATTCAATTTTGACCAAATTACCAACATAGAATGATTTGGTGTAATATGAGTATGGAATTTGTGGTTGGATAATTTTATTGATGGGGTTTTATATGATTTTGGAAATTTTTTTATAAGGATTTAAATTATAATTAATGGGTGTGTGAGGATTACTGTCATGTGATTGAATACAACTGGATTCAGGCAACTCTCCATTTGGATGTGAATGAAATGATATGTGTAAATGTTGGCATTGTTAATTTGATTTCATGTCCTCTTGAGATTTTGTGATCTTTTGTATGTAATTGGTGTTAGTAATAACTAAGAGCGGGGAGGTGGGGGGGGGGGGNGGGTGAATAAGTGGCCTTAAAAATATTCCAATAATTAACCCTTAAAACTTAGTACCACAATGTTATACCTCTAGTTATCTTCAGTCTTATAAGATGAATGCCTCCAAATACTTATATCAAACTACTACTGCTCGGAATGCTTTGTAAAACCTTCTAATTAGAATTACCGAATAGCAGTTTGTTAATTTACCGAAAGAGAGTAAATTATCTAGTGTATACTGATCAATACAATTAAGTTAAGTGTAATGAAAAATACTAAAGTAATGACTCATAAACACATTGAAACATGGATTTTTAATGTGGAAACCCTGTTAAGGGAAAAACCACTTGGGACCGGTAACCCAAAATTTTCACTCTACTGAAGTGAGCTCGGTGAAGAGCCAACCCTATTAAAGGTTACAAACATACTGTTAGGTGTGACCTTGTTAGAGGATTTAAAATTTTAGTTTTCCACTTGATATCGGGCATCTCTATGCTACCATCCTTGATGAAACACTCACTTGGCCTATCAATAGGTATCTAGCATCTCATGCAATCTTCATGATCAAACTTTTTGATACTCCATTGGATGTATCTCAATATAGAAAGGATCTTTAAATCCCACTCGGTTAAGAGAATTTATGAATCAATGGTTAAACTGAAACAGTATGATCTGTTCACATATACAACTTATACTTGCAAATTTTCAGATCTATTGTAATCTCACAAAACTATTATGATCAATATAACTCTGTTTATACCTTTGCTCCACTTTGATTCTACTCAGTGATGCTATGCTTTGTTGCTCAGTATCCACAGATTTCTTTAGCTCTTTCCTCAGCTTGTTCATCAGTACTATATGAAGTTTCTCTTCATCAGTTTCTCTTCAGCATCCTCTTTTCCTTTTCCCCACACCAATTTGTAATGAATTGAGTTGTCTCTTTATAGACATGGTATCATCATTTTTAGGTTCTTAATCTTGGCATGATCCACAATTCTTTCCAATTAGATTTAAAGAAAAACTCCTATTTTATCTCACTGAGATCTTCTTGCCAACTGGACAAAAACAACTTTAAATCAATTACTTATCTCTGGCTTATCTTGTCGATGAAAACAATGATAACTACCATTTAACTCTATATTTAGCTCTGGTAGCTAGATATCTTGTCATTTCTAAACTCAAGTTAATTTCAGTTTAACTCTTTGATAGCGTTGGTCAACACTCCAGTTCCCCTCGTGCTTCTCCGTTGGTTTACACTATGTTTCTGGCCATTGGGTATGCTTGTGATTCTGCTCATCAGTAATGCTCATAATTTTTCTTGCTCAGGCATCATTGTGACTTTACTGTCGGTGATCTCTATCCATTGGGTTCTACTAACCATCGGTGTTTTTAGTCACAATGTAAATTCTTATCTTTTATGCATTACAGAAAGCATAATCTTTATCTCTCTGATTCTCTGAAGTCTTTGACACTTTGATTATAACCCATTAGATTATATCAAGTTGACATCAATGAAAATAAAATCCATTAACTAATTTAATGTCTTGCATTATTCTTCTACATTTTGGTGATCAACTTAACATCTTCAAAAATTCAATCAGTTATATGTCATCAATCTCTCCCTTTGGCATTGATGGCAACATACTACATTATCATACTATACTATCACTAATACAATATGAAATATATAGTTTCATCAAGCTTTCCTAATGTAACTATTATAAATGTCTGGCTCTGGGTAAGATCAAAAATAACTTAGATATGTTTCTTGTAGAGTGGTTGTCTTCAATCTTCAATCCCTTCAGAGGATAGATGTATCATCTAATATCTCTGTTCTTATATGTGTTCTGCCTTGACTGTTCCTCTTTCTTGATAATCTCTTTTTCCTTTGACAACATTCTTTCTCTTTGTCTGAACTCTCTCCCTTTGTTACTTCTGTCCCTTAGATGGATATTTTATATGTAATCAATTTATCTCCCTTAGAATATTGATTAAATTTTCCTTTATGATTCTCAGGAGCTTCTCTTCATGGATAATGATATAATCTCCCCCTTTATCATATCTCCCCTTTTGATGATGAGAACATCTCTCCTTTTTCTTTTATGATAATTAGAAGATCATCTTTGTATGATAATGAGAATATCTCTCTCCCTTTGACAACAATGCCAAAAAAATACTCCTCTTTGATTTATCATCTATATCATGTTCCATCTCTTTGCATAATATATTCCTTGAATTTCCCTATCCATCAGCAATATAATGTCTCTGGTTTCTAGTGTAGATTTGTATCTTGCAATGTATAGATGTATCTATTGCTGTCCATCTCAGTGTTTGCATCAACATGACTGATCTTCATGTTTGGTAGAGTCTAATGAAACCTCCTAGTCAGATTACTAACTGATAGATAAGGGTTTAACCCCTAGTCTCTATCTTAGGTACTCAATTGTATCCTTTGGTAATGGATTTGTGAATATATCAGCTAATTGTTCCTTTGATTCAACATATTATAGTGTCACTTCTTTTTCTTGCACTTGTTTTCTCAGATAGTGATACTTTATAGCAATATTCTTAGTCTTAGCATGCATGACTAGATTCTTAGAAATGTTAATTGCACTAGTATTATCACAATAGATAATTACTGGTTCAAGGATCTTCATATGCAAACCTTCTAGTAATTGTTTGATCCATGCAATATTAGAGCAATTTTCAGCAGCAGCCACATATTCTTCTTCTGGAGTAGACTAAGAGATGCATCCCTGCTTCTTTCTTATCCATGTGACAAGTCTGTCACCCATGAAGAATTCTCTTTTAGTTGTGCTCTTTTGGTCATCAATGTTTCCAGCCCAATCAACATCTATATAGACTTGTAGCTCAAGTTTTCCTTCTCTCTTGTACCATAAGCCATAGTCCTCAGTGTTCTTCATATATCTCATAATTCTCTTGACAACAGTCATATGTGATTCTTTGGGATTAGCAGAGAATCTTGCAACTATTTCCACTACATGTGCTATATCTGGTCTAGTGTGAACAACATACATCCATTTGCCAATCATTGATCTATATAAGGTCTGATTTACCTCATTTTTCTTGTCTTCTTTTGTCATCTTGCATCCAGTAGCCATAGGTGTTCCAATTGGTTTGGAATCTTCCATCTTGAATATGTTTAACACTTCCTTGATGTATTTGGACTGAGTGATGTAAATACCTGCATCTTGTTGAATAATCTGTAGACCAAGAAAGAATTTGATCTCTCCAAACATAGACATTTAAAATTCCTTTCTCATTTAATAAGCAAAGGATTTGAATAACAATTTATTACCTCCAAAAATGATATCATCAACAAAAATTTCAGCAATTAGAATATTACCATTAGTATCTTCTTTTAAGTACAGATTGCTATTTTCACTTGTTCTAACAAATTTTATGCTAATTAGATATGAGTGAAGTCTTTCATACCAGGCTCTCAGTGCTTGTTTCAATCCATACAAGGCTTTATGTAGTCTACATACCATGTTTCTCTTGTCTGGATAACCAAACCCTTCTGGTTGTTCAATGTATACCTCTTCTTCCAGTATTCCATTTAGGAATGCAGATTTGACATCCATTTGGTATACCTTGAATCCTTTAAATGCAGCATAAGCAAGTAAGATTCTAACTCCTTCTAGTATTGAAACGGGTGCAAAGGTTTCTCCATAATCAATACCTTCTTCTTGTGCATATCCCTTTCATACTAATCTTGCTTTGTTTCTAGTGACTTCTCCATTCTCATTCATCTTGTTTATGAATATCCATTTGGTACCGATGACATTCTTGTCATCTGGTCTCGGTACTAGTGTCCATGTATTATTATTTTAAACATTTTCTATTTCCTCATTCATAGCACTGACCCATTCTTCATTCTTAAGTGCATTGTAAACAGATTTAGGCTCAAAATCACAAAGTAAACATTTGGTGTTAAGTGACTTACTTCTTATTCTTGTTCTAGCTTTCTTGTCTCCTATGATTTGATTCTATATATGATGTCTTCTGACATACTTGGAAAGTTTCGGTTCAGCTCTATGTTCATCATTCTGATTATCTTCTTCACCTTCATTTTCATCTCCACTATTTAGAACATCATCTTGAGTATTATCTTGATCATCGGTAATTGCAGCCTGATGCTCAGGTGCAATGTTCTGATGCTTGGGAGCGACACACTGTTGCTCGAGTAGAGTGTCAGGTTCTATATAAACAAATCCATTGTAGTCCTCCAGTTCCTTTTTTCTTTTCTTATCATTCTTTTATGCAAATTCATCTATTTTCACATTTTCACTTTCAATGATTTTGTTAGATGACTTGTCAAGACACTTATAAGCCTTTCTTTTGGTTGAATACCCTAGGAAGATACCTTCTTCACTTTTGCAGTCAATTTTCCCATTTCTATCATCCTTTAATATATAACATTGACTACCAAAGATTCTAAAGTAACTTACATTGGGTGTATGACCATACCAAAGCTCATAGGGTGTCTTCTTTGTGTCCTTCTTCAATTGTACTATGTTTAGTGTGTACACAAAAATATTGACAACTTCCCTCCAAAATGTTTGAATGATGCTTTTCTCAATCATCAATGTTCTTGCACAGTCAATAATTGATCTATTTCTCCTCTCAGAAATTCCATTTTTCTATGGTGTTCTTGGTGCCGAAACCTATCTTTTAATTTCATGCTCATTGCAATAGTCAGTGAATTCTTCTGAAGTAAATTCCCCTCCTCTATCAACCTTAAGCATTTCAATTTCTTTTCACTTTGTTTTTCTACCATTGCATTATACCATTTAAACATCTTAAATGCTTCTAATTTATCTTTTAAAAACATGGTTGTCATCATTCTAGATAAGTCATCAACAAAGAGAATAAAATACCTATCTCCATAGTAGCTCTTTGTCTTCATCGGTCCACATAGATCTATATGGACTAATTCTAGAATTATAGTACATGTATGGGTTTTTCTCTTGAAACTAGAATTTGTCATCTTACCTTTTTGATAATTCTTGCACATGATATGCTCGAGCTTAGTCATCATTGGTAAGCCTCTGACATTCCTTTTGTTGCTTATATTTATCATGTTGTCAAAGTTCACATGACACAATATTTTGTGCCACAACCATAAGTCTTCATTTCTAGCCATCAAACAAGTGGTGTTAGTGTCATCAAGATAGAAAAGGTTACCTTTTTTCTGCTCACCGGTATCAATCAATCTTCCTAATTCATTGAAGACCTTTGCCTTCTTATTTTCAAATGCTACTCTGTGACCTAAATTGTTTAATTAAGAAACACTTAACAAATTGTAATTCAGTCCTTTAACCCAGTAAGCATTTTCACATTTTATCAGGTTATTTAACATTATGGTTCCTTTACCTTCAACTGGACAAGGTGTATCAGTTCCCATTCTTACTGAACCACCATTATAATATTCAAACATCTCAAAATTTTGTTTATCATCATTCATATGGTGAGTGAAGCCACTATCAATGATCGAGATATCATTTTTACTTACTTTAGATATGAGTGCAGTTTCGGCATACCTTTCTTCATCTTCATCTAAATCATCCTTCATGGCTACAAATACTATCTCAATTTCTTCTTATGATTTGGTGTCAGTGTCATCAGTCATGTTCTCAGCTAAGTAACAATATTTCTTCCCTTTGTCCTTGTAGTCTCGGGTATCTCTCTTGTCAGATTGTCGGTTGCTTCGGTAATGTCTATTATCACCTTTATCAAAATTCTTCTCAAATGACCTGTCACTTCCTCTATCATCTTTTCTTCGGTTTGGACATCTTGCAACAAAGTGTCCAACCTCTTTACAATTGAAACATACAAGTTGTAACTTACCTTTGTATCTGCAGTTTCCTCTCTATAATCTTCTTGCCATTAGTGCTTCAATTTCATCAAGTCCTTGATCCTCATTGTCACTGTCACTATCATTTCTAATAGCATGTCTATGACTTGAGTTACTTATCTTTAGAGAAGATTTGAATTTAGATTCTATAGATGGTAAGACACTATTATCAAAGTTGTTCTTCTCAAATGAAATTAGTCTACCAATCAGACTATCTAGAGCAACTGTATTGTTTGCAACTTCTCTCATTTATTGAATAGCAGAGACTCTAATAGCATAAACAGGAAATAAGGTTCTTAAGATTTTTCTTACCACTATCTCCTATTCAAGCACACCTCCAACTCCTGGGATAGCATTTACTACCTCTTTGATTCTACAGCTATATTGAGTAATGTTTTCTCCTTATTTCATCCTTAGGTCATGAAACCTCCCTCTTAGGCTTTCTGCCTTTGCTCTAAGTACACTGGAATCTCCTCCATGTACAAGCTTCAAATTATCCCACATTTCATTTGTAGAGGTGCAGGTTTTGACATCTTCAAACTCAGCATCAGAGAGTGATGATGCAAGTTCTATCATCATGCAGTTATGCTCATGCTTGACTCTTAATTGTTCAATAGTGTGAGGTCCTATAGGAAACACATATTCAGTATCTAAGTATTGAACAATATCATTTCCAATACCTGATAGGTGGAGTCTTATTCTACTTTTCCATGAAGCAAAGTTGTCTTTATTCAACTTGGGCACATCTCGTCTGTTGATCTTGTGATCTTTTTCTTGAGCTGTTAAACTCCCTTTCTAATCACACAAGCTCTTATACCAATTATTAGTAATAAATGAGAGAGGGGGGGGGGGTGAATTAGTGGCCTCAAAAATATTCCAATAATCAACCCTTAAAACTTAGTACACAATGTTATACCTCTAGTTATCTTTAGTCCTATAAGATGAATGCCTCCAAATACTTATATCAAATTACTACTACTCGGAATGCTTTGTAAAACCTTCTACTGTAGATTTACCAAATAATAGTTTGTTAATTTAATGAAAGACAGTAAATTATCTAGTGTATATCGTTCAATCCAATTAAGATAAGTGTAATGAAAAACACTAAAGTAAGGACTCATAAACACATTAACACATGGACTTTTAACATGGAAACCTTGTTAAGAGAAAAACCACTTGGGACTGGTAACCCAAAATTTTCACTCTTCTGAAGTGAGCTCAGTGAAGAGCCAACACTGTTAAAGGTTACAAACACACTGTTAGGTGTGACCTTGTTAGAGGATTTAAAAGTTTAGTCTGTCACTTGATATTGGACATCTCTATGCTACCATCCTTGATCAAACACTGACTTGGCCTATCAATAGGTATCTGAAATCTCATGCTATCTTCATGATCAAACTTTTTGATACTCCATTGGATGTATCTCAATATAGAAAGGATCTTTAAATCCCGCTCAGTTAAGTGACTTTTTGAATCAATGGTTAAACTAAAAAAGTATGATCTATTCACATATACAACTTATACTTACATATTTTTCAGATCTATTTTAATCTCACAAAACTATTCTGATCAATATAACTCTATTTATAGCTTTGCTCCACTTTGATTCTTCTTGGTGATGCTATGCTCTATTTCTCAGTGTCTGTAGAATTCTTAAGCTCTTTCCTCAGCTTTTTGATCAGTACTATATGAAGTTTCTCTTCATCAGTTTCTCTTTAGCATCCTCTGTTCCTTTTCCCCACACCAATTCATAATTAATTGAGTTGTATCTTTATAGACATGATATCACCATTGTTAGGTTCTTTATCTTCTTAATCTTGGTGTGATACACAATTCTCGCCAATCAGATTTAAAGAAAAACTTCTCTTTTATCTCGCTGAGATCTTCTTGCCAACTGGACAAAAACAAATTTAAATCAATTACTTATCTCTGGCTTATCTTGTCGATGAAAACAATGATAACTACCAATTAACTCTATATTTAGCTCTGCCAGCTAGATATTTTGTCATTTCTAAACTCAAGTTAATTTTGGTTTAACTCTTTGATAGTGTTGGTCAACACTCTAGTTCTCCTCGAGCTTATCTATTGGTTTACACTATGTTTCTAGCCATTAGGTATGCTTGTGATTCTGCTCATCAGTTTTCTTGCTTGGGCATCACTGTGACTTAACTGTCAGTGATCTCTATCCGTCGGGTTCCACTGACCGTCGGTGTTTGTAGTCACAATGTAAATTCTTATCTTTTTTTTATTATAGAAAGCATAATATTTATCTCTCTAATTCTTTGAATTCTTTGACACTTTGATTATAATCAAATAGATTATATCAAGTTAACAATAATGACAATACAATCCATTAACTGATTTTATGTCTTGCATTATCCTTCTGCATTTTAGTGATCAACTTAACATATTTAAACATTCAATTAGTTATATTTCATTAATTGGTTCATATCATATTATCTTGTATGCACTTGGCTCTTGCATGACTTCTATGGTACCTTACCGGTTATGAATCTAGAAGTGTGCTTTGTGTGGTGAGTAAATGTTGGTAGTACGATTATGGTCATTATGATGTATGTGGATGGTTGATGTAACTACAAGCCTTTATCTATACCATAACTTCAACTAGGGTCTTCAATAGGCCTCTTCTATAGCCTATTAGGGTCTTTCACTAACTCCAACTTCTAAGGTTCATCTACTCAAGAACCTTCTCCCATTCAACTTGAGTCCACCAAACAAGAAAATACAATTTACTTCTCAAAGCCCCATGGAGGTCTCTTCACACCTCCTTCACTAACTGATCCATAAGGTTCAAGATCACACAAATATGGAGAGATAGGATTCTAATTAGGTCAATTGGATCCAATCCAATGTTCACCCACACTTCTTGTAATGGAACTCTAATCAAGTTCATGATTTTCCTTCAAGAACTCCCAAATAGGGCTACAAGAAATTAGGCCTATTTGGTCACATTTTTTCTAATAACTTCAAACACTTCAAAAATGTGCCCAAAAAATCTCCACTTACATACACCCTTTATGGAAACCTTCAATATTTTACTGGTTTCCACTCCCCAAACTGTCCATACGCCAGGAAGCTATAATCATGCCTAAAATTGAGGGTTTCAAGTCTTTATGACTGTCTGCATTGGGGTTTGGTTTCTTAGTACTTAGAACTCTTCATTAAAACTTATCCTTTGTTTTGGGGCTTCTTCAAACATCCCTCTACCTCTCCACAATCTCAAGTTGAAGCATCCAATGAATTCAACCTACTGTAAACCACTTGCAATTCTCTACAACCCCTATCCATGCACCATAGGCTCACCTAGGGAATCATTGAAAAAATGGAAAACAAGATTTCTAGGGCCCCTCCTCCTGCACACATATAGTACAAGGAGTCACCTCACCCATTCCAAGATCATGTGCACTTTCCATGGTGGAATGATGAGCTATGAATCCATTTGCATAGCCTGCCTGGTTCAGACCAGCGACAAGGCTTAAAACAAAATAATTTACAAAAATAACTAAAACCACTCCAAATACTAATCTAACACCACATAAAAATTCAAAAGGAACTACTCTACATTTTTCTTGAATCACAGTAAGCAATCTAATCCATTAAAACACAAAATGCCAAGAGATTGATGAACTGCAATTGTTTCTTTAATTACACACTTGTACACAAAGTTTACAAAATAAACCAAATTATTTCCAAGGTTGATGGAGGCCTTATATAGTTTACCAAATCCCTATCCCATCAGTTTTAGACAGTTAAGAAACCACTTTTCTAAAAAATGCAATCATGCAACAAATGTTGTCAATATTGTCAATGACAACATTGACAACTTTTGTGTTTTGCTTCCAAATTTGGCCAAAATCTCATAAAACTTAACCCAAACTCTATCTAAGGTATTTAAACATCAAATAGGTCTTCCAATCACTCCCTTTCTCAATTTGACATCAAAATGCAGAAATACACCCTTTTGTCACCATATTGGCAACATGTACTCAACTAGACAAATGTTGACAATACTTTCAAAGAAGGTCACTATGGACCTAATAAGGCCTCCTAATCTAACTCACCACACTCTAGGATCCATCTAATCCCATTATTTAACTATTGGTTTGGTTAGGACTACTGCAAGACAAAAACACATAAGAAGCCCTAGGTTACCCTTTTATCCCTACCTAGGTGCTCCTCAACCATACTCCCCCACAAAGGAAATTCATGTCACTCATGTGGAAAAAATGTCTTCAGATATGCCCACCTTCTTGAAATCTATAGCTGCAATCCATGATGCTTCTGATTCAGGTATATTCTTCCACTTGATAAGGCACTCCATGTACACCTTGTGCCTTGTAGTCTTCTAAAATCTTGAATCCAGTACTCTTTCTTCCTCTAGATTTGGTTTGGAAGGTAACCCAGTGGATGAAACATCATTACTAACCCCTTGAATACTTTGACGTATCTCAGCTATTAGCCCTTTGAATTTGACCAAGTCTTGGACATTAAAAACAAGAGATATGCTTAAATCTGAAGGTAAGTATATTTTGTAAGCATTAGCCCCATATTTGGATATGATTTTGCAAGGTCCCACCCTCTTCATCTAAATTTTAGTAGGCACACCTTTCTACAATCTGAATATGTTCTAGCAAACCATCACATAATCACCCACCTTAAATTGGATATCTCTCCTCTTTTCATCCACTTTGGCCTTCAACTTTTGTGTACTGTCTTGTATGGTCTTCTTGACTTGATCTTGAATCTCCTTCATGGTTTGAGTGAAGTCCTCAGCACGAACACTCCTGTACTCCATGTGACCAAGATCCCTAAGCTCACATACACCCCTTGGGTGCATTCCATAAACCACCTCAAATCAAATTTTCCCTATTATTCTGTTCTTTCTATCATTATAAGCATACTCTGCTTGGGGAATGAACACATCCCATGTCTATCCATACTCTTTAGTTAAGCACACAAATAGGTTACCAAACACTTTGTTGACCACCTCAGTTTGGTCATCTGTCTGAGGATGGTAGCATGAACCAAATGATAGATTAGTACCCAATCTATTCCACAATGTTTTCTAGAAATGATTCATGAATTTCGCATCCCTATCTGAAATAATACTTAGGGGAAAGCCATGAATTCTCACAATATCTTTAAAGAAAAAATATGCTATATGGCTAGCATCATGGATAGTCTTGTGGGGTATGAAGTGACCCATTTTACTAAATCTATCTACCATCACATATATACTGTCATATCCTTGCTTTGTCTTGGGTAGACCCACTATGAAGGCCATGCTTACACACTCCCATGGCCTATTTAGGAATGGTAAAGGTTGATATAAACCTGCATTACTCATTCCTCCTTTGGATTTCATGCACACTACACAGTGCTCCACATACCTAGTCACATCCCTTATCAATTTTGGCCAATGGTAGAATCTTTGTACAAGTTCCAAAGTCTTGTTCATACCAAAGTGACCACTCAAGCTTCCATTATGTTTTTCCTGTATGATATTTTCTCTCATTGAACCCCTTGGTACACATAATTGATGACCCTTAAATAACAGCCAATTTTGCAAAGTAAAATCATAGAACTTTCTATGAAAATGGTTCTGCAAATCAATACACACATTTTAAGCTTCACCAAAGTCCTCATCTTCCTCATAGAGATCTCTGAAACTTTCAATTCCAATGCTATTCAACTAAGCTTCTTGGACTGTCAACAATCTTCTGCTGAGTGCATCTACAACCTTGTTTAATTTCCCTTTCTTGTGCTTAATTGTAAAAGTGAATGCTTGTAAGTACTCCATCCATTTTAGATGTATATTATTTAGTTTCTCTTGAGTATTGATATAGCTAAGGGCTTGGTCGTCAGTAAACACAACAAACTCCTTGGGTAATAGGTAATGCCTCCAATTCCTAAGGGACTGAACTAAGGCATACAATTCCAAGTCATAAGAAGAATATTTCTTCTTGGCTTCATTCAATATTTCACTGAAGAAGGCTATTGGCCAACCTTCTTTACTTAACATACCCCCTACTACCATCCCACTTGCATCACACTCAATGCTAAGCAAATTATCAAAACTAGGCAACTTCAAGATAGGTTGTGTGGCTACTTGTGTCTTCAACAATTTAAAGGATTTCTCAGCTTCTAAGGTCCACCTAAAATTAGTTTCTACCCCACCCTTAATAGTATACAACAATGGTGCACAAATACCACTAAAATTCTTAATAAATCTCAGATAAAACTTGGCTAATCCATGGAAAATTCTTACCTCAGTTGTTGTGGTAGGTGGTGGCCAAATTAGGATAGTTGCAACTTTATCTTGATCCATCTTCAAGGACCCCTTGGACACTACAAAGCCCAATTACACAATTTCTTTCTTTAATAACTCACATTTCTCAAGGTTAATAGCCAACTTCTCTTCATGTAACCTCTGCAATACAGTCTCCACATGCTTGATATGCTCCTCTGTTGTTCTCCTAAATATCAGTATATCATCAAAATATACAACTACAAACTTCCCTATGAATTCCTTGAGCACTTCATTCATGAGCCTCATGCATGTGCTCAGAGAATTTGTGAGGCCAAATGGCATCACACGCCACTCATTCAACCCATTTGTAGTCTTGAATATCATTTTCACATCATCTCCCTCTTTCACCCTGATTTGGTGATAACCACTTTTCAAATCAAGCTTAGTAAAATAAATTGCCCCTCTAAGGGAATCCATGAGATCCTTAGTCCTAGGTATAGGGAACCTATACCTTATTGTAATTATGTTTATAGCCCTTGAATTTGTGCAAAGTCTCCATTTTCCTCCCTTCTAGGATTCCAACACAACTGGGACTGCACATGGGCTTATACTCTTCTTGATCAAGCCTTGATCCAAGATTTCTTGCACTTGCCTTGCCACTTCCAAGTTCTAATCAGGGGTGAGCTTATAAGCTTCCTTATTAGGTAAAGATGCCCAGGGACAAATTCAACCTAATCACTTATCACTCTTCTAGGAGGTAGGGTTGCAGGAGTGCCATCAGTCACTATATCTCTGTATTTCTCAAGCAATTATTGAATATATGATGATAGAGATTCCTTGAATGGTCTCTCCTCTTCTTTGGGATTTAGGACTATATAATACCATACATTATCCTCATCCTTAAGATCTTGCACAAACTCCTTTCCACTACACAACAAAATACTAGGATTCTTGGGCTGTGGCTCATCCTCTTCCAACAAAGACTGAATCTTGAAAGTTTTGCCTCCTTTCTTGAATGTTATGGAATTCTTATTCCCATCATACACTGCCCCATTATCATATTTCCAAGGCCTTCATAGCAGAAAATTACATGCATCCATTGGTAAGATGTCACAAAGAAAATTTTCCTTATACCATGCTATTGAAAACTCAACCCATGTCTATTGAGTCACCAATACACTTTGGCCTTTATTGACCCATGTCACCTTGTATAGATTAACATGGGGTACTTTGGTTATCTTGAGTTTATCTAATGCCTCCTCTTATATTATGTTATCTATGGATCCTGAATCCATAATCACGTTACAAACTTTTCCAAGGATATTGCATATTATCCTAAACAAAGCCCTCCTATGTTTGGATTCATCCTTAACTAGTTGCCTTATCAACACCCTCCTAAACATCAAATTTTCACCCATCTCTGAATCAAGATGATCAATCTCAGGTGCCTTGACACTTGAAGTGTTGTCATGAGAACATGCCACTCTCTTGTCATGATTTTATGAAGTAGGCTTCTCAGGGCATCTATATGCTGGGTAGCCTAATTGACCATAGTTGTAACTGTTATACACTAAATTTGTGCCTCTGATCTCAAGCTCTCTTGGTCTTGATAATCCAGTATAACAAGGGACTCATCTCCAGGTTGTAGGACCTATGCTAACTGAGATGAGACCTCCAGATTCTAGGCTGGTTCCTCTTGGATAATCACCTTAATTTACTTCTTAAACAGGAAAGTAAAACTTGAGGGGGAAAGGGATAGAAGGAATCCATGGAAAGGGAAATGACTGAAAGCAAAATACCTACTAGGTGATGCACCGAACTTAGGGCTTGGACCTCAGAATAGAGGAATGAAACCAACGGAGGAATCAGGTCTAATAAGTCACAACTCACTAGATAGGCTTGCATAAGTATTTCATAGGAAGGCCTGAACAAAAGACTCGACCTATGACCTGCAAAAAAACATCCTTCTCTGCAACCAGGTGTAGGAATGAGACAAGACT
>MU226470.1:1918476-1930223 GCA_018584345.1 Thuja plicata
TCCATTAATTAGCATTCATAAACTTTGATCCAATAAGAGATAATACACACAAGGAAGCATAGGGATATGAAGAATTATCACAAAGTACTTCCAATAGTTTGCATGATCAATGAGAATATTACAGAATGTAAAAGCCAGAGGGCAGAAAGAATGCCTCAGATAGCTCCTGGGAAGAATGAATTCCCCTTACAAAATGCCAAAATCTGAGCACTAAGGCTCTCAAAAAACTTTAAATACCCCAAGTGCATGCAGGCAGGAGTCGCAGAAAACCTAACTAGGGTTACAAATTTACAATATAATAATTGAACCTAGGACAAAATCTAATCTAGCCATAATGTGCACTAAGATGAATCGATCAGATCAGATTTTCCTTTGTGCCCAGCCCTGTACTGGATCATGCCCGTAGACACGCAACCTGAGTCCATTAGCCCAACTCTGCAAGTAGGCCTTGCCATGAATGCTCACCAACTGATCATGACCTCCCAGGATGAGAAGTGACCCCTGACGGCCGCCGCTCAATTTCTCATCAATGAGTCCTCGATAATGAGCATGCCTTTTGGCCAACTGCAACTAAGAGCAATAACTTCTGATTGGACTCTGTATCTCTTTCCACGCCTATGAATCTCCCTTTCTTCACTGACATTGAAACAAATCTAATCCAGGGATCAATAGACTCTCTATGCATGGCCATTCTACAATTAAAAACCCCTCTGATCAATTCTGGAACACGAGCATAGAGAAACCATGGCTACCGAGCATTCATAGCGCCAAATCTGCCGCCAATCTTTCAAATTCAAAGTCCTGTGACCTCGCAACTGAATGTTAGTCTCTTTGTCGCGAGCATCGGTCCTTAACCATGGTATCATCTCATGACCTGGCGACAAAACACTTTTTACCCTTGGTAAACCCAAGTCCAGATCTGGCGATATCCCGACTGTATGAAATCAAAGTCACGAGGAGATAACCTTAACTCACCATCCGTCCCGCAACCTTGCGCCTAACTGCCTCTCATGACCGCCACGGTTGTCACCCAGTCGCCAGATGCTATCTTTTCACTTCGAGACTGCGCAACCACACCAGTCGCCAAGTCAAGAGAACCAAGTACCGAGCCCTTTGACTTATCTTAACAGTCAGCACGTGTCCCTTAATCCTTTCTAGCAACATCCCGACTACCCTTTATCGCTGAGTCAGGAGTACTTTTCTCGTAGGGAACTTTGATCCCCAGACTTAGCGACCACCGTTGGATCTTCTGAGCTTTGCATCAGACGGCTGTCGCTTGGTTGCTGAATAAAAGATAATGCCCTAAAAATGTTTTGCGATCCCGCGACTAAGGGAAAAGAAATACTTAGTCTCCAAGTCGCGTGATCCATCTCCTCCGTCTAGTGATTACCCGACTGAGACTCAGCATCCACACGTCTTATGCCATCTGTCACACGGCCACTGGTTACTTTTCTGCACACTGGGAGCTAAGTCATCATTTTTCTCTGGCAACAAGGCGACCCAAGGTAAATCGCGAAGTCGGAAGATGTTTCACTGACTGCTGAGTTCTTCACGCGACTTCACGACTAAGGGTGGGTCCCATCTTCATAAGACTTATGACATAGATCTGGCGACCTCGCGACCAAAGAACAAATGCTAAGTCGGGAGACACAGAGGGAATATTCCATTCTATCACGAGACCACGAGACAAGAGGAAACGCAGAGTCAGAGGAAGAAAAGGAATATTCGACCAAGGTGAAGCGATAACGCGACTGAGAAATAAGCACATGCTCTTAGTGAAGTGAAAAAGTAACTTCAAAACATAAGAGCCAAGGGTCTAGGGTTTATTACCTCGTTTAAACATGAAGGACTTAGGGTTTTAGGGGTATAAGGGCCAAGTGAAGACATGAAGCCTGGAAAACAAGACAGAGGAAGCAAGACAGGGCAAACCAGGTCGATTGCACAGAGTGGGAAAATTCAAGCAATAGTAACACTTCATACTTGCAAAGGATTAGTTACTTCTACCTCCTCTTCCTCTGCTAGATCCTCCTTGGTTACCCCTACCTCTTGTATAACCCCATCTTGGAGTGCTTTCACTACTATGCTCTATCAGTTTGGTCTCACCTTGGGTTCTTTTCTCATTGCCTCTACCTTGATAACCTTCTCTTTGACCCCATTGGTCTCTTCCTCTACCTCTATTTTTGAAGTTAGAATCACCTTTTCTTTCTATTATTTTCTTCCACCTTTAGAGCTAGTTGATGACACCTATAAACTGTGGTTGGTGTCTATAAACTAATATCTTCTTGGATGTTCTATTTAAATCCACCCAAGTACCTTGCAACCTTAATTGATTCTTCTTCTTGTTGCTTGGATCTAAGACACAATCTATGAAAATCCTCTATATATGAGCCCACATTCATGTCTTTTTGTTTCATATTTTGCCTTTTCCTATGAAGTTGGATTTCAAATTCCTATGGAAAATAATTTTCTTTCAACTTGGTCACCATGGCATTTCAATTGGCTATAGGCTTCTTGCCCATTCTTATCCTCTCATATTGAAGTAACTTCCACCATGTTAGTGCTGACCCTTTGAGTCTTGACTTGGCCACCTTGAGCTTATGTGCCTCTGTCACACCTTCACACTCAAAATGGTTCTCCATTCCTTTAATCCAATCCATCACTGCTTCAATGTCCATCTTTCCATTAAACAATGGTATTCCCTCCAATGCATTTCCTCCTAGGGATTTTATGGCCTTTAGGAAGGGTTCTTCATTCAAGACAGGGCCTGGTTCAGGGATAATGACTTCCTTAGCAATCTTCTTACCCCTATCACTACTTTCACCATCTTTGTTCCTAGTTGCATTAGCAACTTCTTCTAGCCTTATCTTCATTCGTTATTAGGGTTCTTCAAGGAGTATGTTCCTCTCCTTTTTCTCATCCACCTCTTTAGCTAGCTCTACATTATTCACCATGCTTGAATCTCCAACTGATTCACCAATAGCTGCAGACATACACTATTTTCCCAAGTCTTTAAATTTCTCTCATACCAATCTGATATAACTACAAGCCTTTCTCTATACCCTAACTTCAACTAGGGTCTTCAATAGGCCTCTTCTCTAGCCTATTAGGGTCTTTCACTAACCCTAACTTCTAAGGTTCATCTACTCAAGAACCTGTTAATCCCTAAGTTTTGTTGATGATTAGTGACCTACACTTAGTCATTTACTTAGGAAATTTTAGTTGGTTATCACTATGGCCGAGCTAAACATTCAAGGTTGAGCAACATTGTTGATAAAGTTTTAGATTTTCAAGTTACATCATGTCGAACCGAGTAGAATATTAAGTGTCGAGCGACATAGATGTTAAGTGCCAAGCAAAATAGTTTTTACATACATGTCAAGATTGATTCAAACTTTGATGTAAACGGTTTAGGCCGAATTGTATGAGACTTGGTCTGACATTTGTACACATTTAATATTTGTCTACTGAGTTAATTTTTCATTTAATTGTTTTATACTATGCATGACATGGAGCCAGTCAGGAAATCAAAATGCATTGGAAGCATAAACTATAGATCTTGATCATTGATCTAGCTCTCGCTGCCAGATCCGAAAAGACATATAAGATTGCTTCTAACCCTAGAAAATATGAAAAGTGTGTAAGTAAGAGATATACAGAGAAGGGTTTTTGTTCATGAGAGATGAACAATAAGTCATTTTGAGAAGAATCCTAGATCAAGTAGAATGATAGGGTAGTGAAAAGCAGAGTAAAGACATATCAGATTGAGAGATCATAGAAGGTATTGGAAAGAGCATATCCGTCATCATCATCTGAGTGCATAATGAAGGATCACTACTTGGAACATTATAATAGGTGTATTAGGTGAAATATCTTAATAGAGTGGTTCTTAGCAGACCATTTTAAATCTCTTAGCAGAGTGCTTACTTTACTGTAAGTTGAAATCCTTTAACAAGGTAGATTGTAATGATCTTTAGTTCTTAACAGAATAGACATTAAACCAGGTAGATTGCATGTTGCAATCAAACTCTTGTGTCCCTAAAAAGAACTCTTTATTTTTGTAGTAGTGAAGATTTTGTGGGTGTCTTCCCCACCCCAGTTTTACCTATTTGGGTTTCTAGGTTACCAAAATTATGTGTTATGAGTTATACATTTCATGTTATTGATGCTATCTGATGCTAGGTTAAATTCATATATGTATGAATGTGGATCAATTTGTTTTAAGTGGTTGAGTTTTAAGATCTGATTCACCCCCCTCTCAGTATCTTGTTTTCCCCATTATTGTACTTCCAACAATTGGTATCAGAGCATAATTCACCTACAAAAGATTTTAATTAGCTTGTGAGTATAGATCTTGAGATGGAGGTTTACAAGTTGGGTAAAGTCATTGAGAATCAAAAGATTGAGATCCAGCTAGCATTACATGAACTTGAGATAGCAAGACAAGAATTGAAGAAATCATTGACAGCTAGGAAAGATTTGGCCAAACAAATTAATGATACTCATTACCAAGAAGATGACACTACAAATCTGTTTCAGAATGGAGATTCTACTAAGAGTGATGCAGCAATTGAAAATCTACTGGAAAAGAACAATGCACTATGTGAAGAAGTCAGAAAGTTGAAAAGAGAAAAATAAATGCAAACAGTAAGACTATGTGAAGTAGTGGAACAAAACAAGAAAGTTGAAGATGACAAAGCTATGGTAGAAGAAGACAAAAGAGTGATAACTGTCAGACTTGATGAAATGACACATGATGTGTAAATGATGACAATCAATCAGGTTGACATGGAAAATCAACTGCTACTTGCAAATTAGGAGATTAGTAGGAAAGATATGGAAATGATAAATCTGATATCTGAGAACAATCAATTAAAAGATGATTTGAGATTTGAGAAGGAACTTAATGAAAGGTTGAATAAGCCTAATGAAGCTTTGACTCATTTTGAGAATCTGATGGAAGCATCAAGGAGGACAAAGGATTCTTCTGGATTATGTCACACTAAACCAAAGACATCTGCTGAAGGAGAATCATCTAAGAATGGTGAAAGGAGGAATGCAAAGACAAAGCACAACAAGCTTGTTTTCCACTATGGTGGAAAACCAGGTCATATAGAAAACATTTGCCGAAGCAAGAAAGGTAAGTCCAATCCTAAACCTAAGTTCAATGGCTACTATTTTAATTGCAATAAATTTGGACATAAAGCACATGAATGTTGGCCTAAAGTAAGTGATGCACCTTCCAAACCAAGATTTAATGGTTATTGTTAGAAGTGTCAGAAACATGGTCATAAAGCACAAGACTATAGATCCAATTCTAAACAACAATGGACATCAAAGAGACAAACAAAAGAATCTAAGAAAGGAAAAAATTACAATTGGGATTATAATACAAGGAAAAGTTTTCATTACTGTGAAGAATATGGACATGCACCTGAAGATTGCTTAAAGACACATTTCAAAGGGAAATCTAAGAGTTGGATGAATGGAAGCTTAGTATGTTTTAGTATTTTGAAGATAGGTCACACCAAGAGAGAGTGTAGGACAAGATTTATTGCTCCTAATGTTGAAGAAATACGAGCATAAATGAACCAGACATGGGTAAGGAAAACAGAGCTGAGCAGCAGTGAATCCACTGAAGCCAAGGTCACCCAATTTAATGGATCAGGTGATCACACCATCTCCAACTGAGCTATAAAGGTATGTAAGGAATTGCATTTAAATTTCAAATCTTACATCAGTTCCTAATATGTAAATGTGCCAATGTCCATATCTGCATATGTTAAGATGCACCAGGACATGTTTGTGACAAGTGCCAAAAAGAGCTATCTGCACTATAGGCGCTGAGTTGGTTGGCCAAGTAAGTTGTGATGGATGAGTATGGTAAGCCGAGTGGTATGCAAGTTGTGTTAGTTGGCCAATGATAGCTGGCTTGCACAAACCTAATGGGAAAATTATTTATTTCTTACCTATCTTTACCTTTCCAGTCTATATAAGGACGAATAACCTATTATTCATTTTTACCTTGCGATTTTTAGCATTCACAGAGCAGTCGAAGAAGTTGCAGAATTGATCTTAGTAAATTTTATTTCGATAATTTTGTCAGCGTGCCGTCGGTAACCCTAAGTTGAACTATGTGAAGTGTTGCTTTCCAAGGTACCATGTTCTTCATTCTCAAACCCTAATTTCAGAAATTATGTTTGCAATTTCTTCCACACCAGTTAAGGGAATGGAGGAGGAGCTGAAACAAATTAAGCTCGTAAGGAGTGATGCGTGTGCTCCACCAAACTTTCGAGCCGTTCCCGAAAGCGAAATTCTAAGTTATCTGAATGGAGCTCTCTCATTGATCCCACCTAAGGTACTTATGATTCATGATGTTAGATCCTGCTACATGGTTAAAATTGGCAAAGTGGGTGATAACAAATTAAGCATTTAGCCAACAAAGGTTTAACTCGTGCCCTAGATTTTCCAATAGAATTCAAGGATGAATGGATTAAGGTTGTCCTATGATGAGTTCATAATATGCATATGTGGTTGCACAATGGACCAGTTAGGATCACAAAATATATTATCCATGGAGTAACTGGATATCCTGTCATCAATGATAAACGAACAATGAGAGATCAAAGTAAAGAAGAGATAGCAGCTAACACTAGAGCTGTTTGGAAAAATAGAGGTATGACTATCTCGACAATTGAAGACTTAGAACTTGAATTTGGAGTGAGAGTGATTGCACACAAGTTCTATCAGTCGAGCCAACTAGATAGTTTTCCTTGCACAGCCATGGACCAGGCATGGAAGATAGTGAAGAAGAATCACACCTATGACCTTGCCGAGCTGTAATTGACACAACTAGCTAAGAACTTACTATCAATCAGAAAAGATAAAAGCTCATCATGTAAGTTTGGCTCTTTGCTAGTTTGTATATTCTTCTATGTACAAAAGTCATTTCCTACACTAGGAAATATTGTTTGGAAGAAGGATAGACCTATTACTGTACATATTATTGAATGTATTTAGCAATTAGGAAATAATTTCAATAGTATTATGGGAAACTATTTTGTGGAATTCAAAAAGAGAATGAGGTTGAGGACCAAAATTCCCAATTCACTTGTGGAAAAGAACTATGAAGAGATATGTTTCTTAGTTGATACAGATTACACTTATATTTAGGCTGTGACACCTAGGGTATCATGGCTGGAGCCATTTCCCTATGAAGTTAATTTTGATGAAACATCAACAGCTATCACAACACTCCTAATAGAGGAGATTGATACTAAAGCAAAAATATTTGTAAATTATGATGAAGCGAAGGCAAAGATTTCAATGAATCTTAAGGCAAGAACCATGGAGAGAGACAAAAAAGATTGTGAAAAATTTGAAAAAGATGGTTGTCTTGCCGAGTGATGAGGAACTAGAGGATGCACCCCTAGACATATCTACTGGACAAGGTGAAGATGTATCTAAGGAACAAGAAGTAGAAGTCAGTGAATCTAAAGAAGAGATTATTGTTAAGGCAAAAGGAAAGGGACCAACATTATCTAAGGTAACCAAGCTGAGTAAAGATAAACCTAGAGTTACCCCTCCCATTGCAAATTGTCCAAGGACAAGGGCATCTATTGCCACATCTCCAGCAGAGAAAACAAAATTCTATGTAAAAAAGGTTGGAGAAAGTAGCTCTGGATCGAAAACAAAATTTGCAACAAAGGCTGTGCCAAGCCTACAAGTTAAGAGACCATGAATAAAACTGCATTTGGATCCAGAAAGTGATGAAGACAAGACAAAAACTGATGAACCTAGCAACATACCAACAACACCATTCAAGAAACCCACAAATATTAATGAGGTATGTGAGAACTTGAGAAATTCTGTAGGGTTATCTAGTTTTAAGTTTATCAAGTATGAAAAATTGAAGGTAGAAGACAAGCATAAGGTTTAGGAATCTCTTCTAGACATGATGTGTAATTACAAGTTAACTCCTACAACAATAGGAAACAATGTGCCGAGTGAGTTATATAATTTTCTATTTGGAAAATGGGAATTTTCACTCACAACTGAAAGACAAATAAGGGAAGACACATTAGCTCAAGTCATTCCTGAGCTAACCAAGAAACAAAGAGAAAATTTTGTTGAAGAGTATAAGCATAAATTCATACCTAAATAGAGAGGTTATGTTATCTTGAAAAATTATATTGAAGGGATAGTACAACAGAGTACTTGGATTTGGAAGGAAATTTTTGGATTGATTTTTCCAAAAGAGAAGAAAACCGATGAAGGAACATTTGAGCCAAAGGCTAAATAAATTGAATCCACCCCTGTACCACAAAAATCAATATTTCAAATTTCTACTGAGCCTAAGAAGACTGGAACAGAAGCACAAGGACAAATAGAGATAGTTAACACTGTTGATTTGACAATTGACAGTCCAATTGATGACTCTAGCAATCTAGATGCCGAGGGTCAAGATGAGCTGAGAGAATCACCTATTAAGGCAACCGAGGCTGAAGGAGAAAAGAGTACAGAGGAAGATTAAGAGAGAACTCAAAAGGAACCTAAGGATAAAGATGCTCAGAAAGAAGCAGAAAAGGAGAAAAAAATTGAACAAGAGGTAATTGCACAACATTCACCTATTTTAGAGGTTGTGAAATCAGTTCTAGATAGTAGTAAGGAGATAAGAGATACTAACAATGAGCCTAAAGAACAAGAGGCAGTGCAAGTGTTGGTTGATCTACCACATTCTGCATCATCAACTCCCACAGGACTTAAAATAGGAGGCATACTTTATTACAAAAAATTTTTGACTGAATTGAAAGATGCAATGGTGAATACTATTGAAACTAGAAAAGGTATTGTAGAAACAAAGCTGAGTAGTAGTTCACCTGAATTTAAGAGGAGGAAAGTTATGAGGAAGAATTCTCTGATTCTAGATGTCACATTAGATGAAGTTATTGTGATTCCGCCATGGGATCCCAATGTTTTGTCTTATGAATAGATTGAAACTCTTCAAGAGCTACTCAAGAGGAAGAAAAGACAAGAGGAACTGAAAAGGGAGCATAAGAAAAAGAAAGTGTTACATGACATCAAAGACATATTTGTAAAAGATTTTGACATGGAAGATGAAAACCCTCAAGCTCCTATTCTTGAATAGTTAGTTCATATTGTGAAAAAGGTAAATGATGACAACATTGAAGCCAATGAGAAATTGTTGCAATGGTCTGAGAGGAAATTTGAGAACAAGGTACTAGCAAAAATCTTAGGAGACATTGCGGTAAAATAGGTTGAACTTTCTTCTCTGGTAGAAATTTTAGAGGGAGTTGCAACAAATGTTTATTCTTTGTATAAGAGGTTATCTAATGTTGAATTCTTCACAAAGGATAATCTATAGGCTTTATTGAAATTGCAACTAGACTTAAAGTCAACTGCAAGTTCACTGAGTATGGATTCTAGCACTAGCTCCTTACATTTTAACAAATTCAATTATGCACTAAGGAGGATAGCCGAGCTCATGGTTGAAGATGGTTGGATTAGGAAAAAATTGATTAATATTCAAAAAATCCTGATACCTCATCTAGAGGTCATTTAGAAAGAACTTTCATCTGCAAATGAATTGGTTAAGAGAGTTTCTCATCTCTCCACTGCAGAAAACTTAGTCAGTCTAGCTGTCGAGCTAGAAGTGAAAATAGAGGTTATGAAGTTTGTGAAGGACAGTTGGGACTCTACATTTGCATCCAACTTACAACTTCATAAACATTTTTTGGACAAGTATAACTTGACCCCACCAACAATCAATGACAAAAATAAGGGGGAATTTGACAAGACTGACAAAGATACAGCATAAGCAGATCAGTACAGGTATCAATGTAAATATTTTTTTTTGAAGGCATGTATGTAGTTTGATGTACACTCCTAGGGGGAGTACAGTATGTAATTAGGAAACATTTTGGATGGAATGAATCAAAATTATAAGTGTGTTTTTGCCACTAATATCAAAGGGGGAGATTGTTAATACCTAAGCTTTGTTGATGATTAGTGACCTACACTTAGTCATTTACTTAGGCAGTTTTAGTTGGTTATCACTATGGCCGAGCTAAAAATTCAAGGCCAAGCAACATTTCCAAGCAAGTTTTAGGTTTCTGAGTTACATCATGCCAAGCCGAGTAGAATATTAAGTGCCAAGTGACAGAGATGTTAAGTGCCGAGTAGAATAGTTTTTACATACATGTCAAGATTGATTCAAACTTTGATGTAAACGGTTTAAGCTGACTTGTATGAGATTTGGGCTGACATTTTTATGCATTTAATATTTGTCTACTGAGTTAATTTTGCATTTAATTGTTTTATACTATGCATGGCATGGAGCCAATCAGGAAATCAAAATGCATTGGAAGCATAAACTGTAGATCTTGATCATTGATCTAGATCTCGCTACCAGATCTGAAAATACATATAAGATTGCTTCTAACCCTAGAAAATATGAAAAGTGTATAAGCAAGAGATATATAGAGAAGGGTTTTTTTTCATGAGAGATGAACAGTAAGTCATTTTGAGAAGAAGCCTAGATCAAGAAGAATGACAGGGCAGTGAAAAGCAGAGTAAAGACATATCAGATTGAGAGATCATAGAAGGTATTGGAAACAGAAGATCCATCATCAGTATCTGAGTGCATAATGAAGGATCACTACTTGGAACATTCGAACAGGTGTATTAGGTGAAATCTCTTAACAGAGTGGTTCTAGCAGACCATTTTAAATCTCTTAGCAGAGTGCTTACTTTACTGTAAGTTGAAATCCTTTAACAAGGTAGATTGTAATGATCTTTAGTTCTTAACAGAACAAACCTTTAACCAGGTAGATTGCATGTTTCAATCAAACTCTTTTAGCCCTAACAGGCACACTTTATTGCTGTAGTAGTGAATATTTTGTGGGTGTCATTCCCACCCTAGTTTGACCTATTTGGGTTTTCGGGTTACCAAAATTTTGTGTTATGAGTTATACATTTCATGTTATTGATGCTATCTAATGTTAGGTTAAATTCATATATGTATGTCGAATGTGGATCAATTTATTTTAAGTGGTTAATTTTTAGGATCTGATTCACCCCCACCTCTTAGTATCTTTCTTTCCCCATTATTGTACTTCTAACAGAACCTTCTCCCATTCATCTTGAGTCCACCAATCAAGAAAATACAATTTGCTTCTCAAAGCCCCATGGAGGTCTCTTCACACCTCCTTCACTAACTGAGCCATAAGGTTCAAGATCACACAAATATGGAGAGATAAGATCCTAATTAGGTTAATTGGATCCAATCCAATGTTCACCCACACTTCTTGTAATGGAACTCTAATCGAGTTCAATATTTTCCTTCAAGAACTCCCAAATAGGGCTACAAGAAATTAGGCTTATTTGGTCACATTTTTGATAATAACTTAAAAAACTTCCAAAAAAGTGCCCAAAAAAACTCCACTTATAGACACCCTTTATGGAAACCTTCAATATTTTATTGGTTTCCACTCCCCAAACTATTTGTACACCAGGAAGCTATAATCATGTCTAAAATTCAGGGTTTCAAGTCTTTATGACTGTCTGCATTGGGGTTTGGTTTATTAGTGCTTATAACTCTTCATTCTATAGGATTTGAGAAATACAAATCCACAGAATGCCAAGAATACCTGCATGCAAATAACCTGTTACAAGAGAGAAGCAGAAGGAGGAAAAAGTAGAACTCAGAAGTTACTCAAAATGTGAGAGCA
>MU226470.1:1941147-1959892 GCA_018584345.1 Thuja plicata
CACCTTAGGGAACACCTGCACAACACCATGCAACACATCCATGGCCTTCTTGGCTCATGAGAACACCTCCTGCACTTTTTAAATCAACTGTCACTTGCTTCCTCTAACTGGGCTATGAGTTTAGCTCACCTAGGGCAAGTGCTTAAAAATACAAGCCAACACTTTGAGAGATCCTCCTTCCATAGAATGGTAGCTCCATGGACCTAGTCCCTGTCCCTAGATGGACATATAGAAACAACAGTGGGAAGTGGAGTTAGGTCCACATCTCTACCCCTTGCTCAAAACGGGACAGCAAACAGTCCCAAACTGAAAGAATTTTTAAACCACAAACAAAACAAAACTAAAAAACAACTTAATGAATGAAAAAGCTTGGTAACATGTAGATAAACAACCTCCAATGATCATAGATTTAATTTCAATCCATTTAATACAAAAACAACACCAAAATGCTTCAAATCTGCTATTTTTTCTAGAAAACTCTTGGCTCCAAGATATCAGTCCGTACAAAATGAATTCCTCCCCCCAACAATTAGGGTTTTTCCACCTTATATCTCTTAGACACACATGTCTCCACCCTCCTATGGGTTCAAAACTTCTTAAAACATCGATTTCCTTTAGACAACAAAATGTTGTCAGGAACTTTGAAAAGTTGCTAATGTTGCATAGCAACATTTTTCATTTTTTAGCCAATAACACTTTGTAAGTGTTTCCTTCACCAACCTACCTTAGTTAACTTTAGGTAGACTACCTAGGGTATCTATGGACCCTAAAACCATCATCCTAACATTTGATGACATCATCAAGTACACCATATTTAAATGGAGCCAAAAAGAGCTATTAACACAAGAAAAGAAGCACAAAATGAAGACTACCTAAACTACTCTTGGTCAACATGACCTTATATATTTAAATTTACCTACTAGAGGGTCTTACACACACTAACACACAAAAATGACAAGAGACTACCATATTTTCTTGGCATCTCCAGGGTGCTCCTGCACCAGAACAAGAACTAGTTTGGGTAGTTATGTATTAAAAATAAATAGGACCGATCAAGTGGGATAGGGGAGATGAAGCACGATAGTGCAAAGAGGAATTAATGAGGAGAATGAACCCAACCTATAGAGGTTTGGATGAATGTAATGCCAATTTGAATCAATAAAATTTAGAATTGTATTCATAATGGAATTTCATATCTCTTTATGGATGAACATTAGTTATTGTTCATTTTGTCTTTAATAGCATATCACCTCATCATAGAATGAGTGAGATATAGATTAGTTGATTGCATGTGATGAGTAGATAGACCGTCTTAGAAATTTAGTCTCGGTGTGAAGGCCGCTTCTCATAATTGAACCATTGGATTCTGCCCAAATTTTTATATGTGGTATAAAACCTAATTACAAACATGCTCACTAGAGTGATTGAGGATATTTTATCTGGTTCAAAAAGATATTTGTCTCTGTGTGTGGGTCCTTTGAGAGAGAAGTGACAGTGCAGATTATCCTTTGAGAAGTATTTGGGAAATTTGAGATTCTCTCCGCATCAAAGTGGTATCATAGCGGGAAGATCTAGTGTGTGTTGGGTATGGTGATGCCATTATTAGAGATGGAAATTTTTGAGGCATATAAAGCCTAGAAAGCTTATTCAAGAAAAAAAAAAGAAGTAAAGAAAAGGAAAAGAGAAAAAGAAGAGAGTAAGCAGCGAATGGAGGATGAGGAAAAGAAATGGACGGAGGAAGAATGAATGATGACAATAGAAGAAGTGAGGAAAGAGTTAGAATGAATGTAGGAGGAACTAAAAGAGGGGAAGCAAAGAACTCAAGCCATACAAGAATTGTTTGAAGCCTAAGCAACATGTGAAGAAGATGATAGGATGAAGATCCTAGTTGTTGATTTTCCATTGGAAGGACAAGGAAAGAAAACCGATGCTGGTGAAGAGAAAAAAATTGTGGATGAACCTTGTGCTAAGAAGGTTCTTGTCAAAGACAAAGAATTTGAGATAGTTTATGATGTGGGTCTTGAGAATTCAATTCATGACGAGCTTGAGGATGGTGAAATAATTCAACAAGGGACAATGTTATGTCCTCTACAAGTAGTGGAAGCTTCTATGCACCATGATGATGCAGGCCTAGATAATGATCCATAGAAGGTTACAGTTGATAAAATATCACCCAAAGAGACTCGGGGTGGTCTGGTAGGCCATGCAGAGGCCTTAGTAATGGTGACCATGGAGACCAATAGGGTAGTTTCTCACAATGCTGATGGAGCCCTAAGACTCGATTATGTCAAAGTGCAAATTTTGTTGGCGGATCCAGTCTGCATTTATTTTGATGGCCACAACCCATTTGGGTTTTCTAACATGTTTAGTTCTAGTATGCACAAAGCCTATATGGTTCTACCTAGTTTATATGGTGTGCACAACTTGAATATCTTGGCCGCTATCTTTCTTTTTTCCAGAGTCCTCGACATAACACCAAGGAATTGGAAAGTTTGAAAGAAGTGAATTCAATGGGACTTGAATTCTTTGGTTCCCTGGGAGTATGATGCAAGCACATCATAAGACTGGAAACATTTTGAAGATCCCAGAATCTACATGACCCTATATGGTTATTTTATATTGTAATATGGCTTAGTAATTTATTTAGAGGCAAAATTGATGTAATCAGGATAAGGTTGAGTTTGAGTTGAGTCTTAGTAGTGTAAAGTTGTAGATGCTAAGTATCTTAGGTATGATAAATAAAAGTTTAGTATAATCGTAAACTCCACGATACATCATTAGTATGGTTAAAGTGCCATGAACAGCACACTACGTGGTCATGTTTGAAGAGTAGGAAGTTGAGTCAGTTTGTAAAGTTCAAGAATTGGTTATGAATGAAATTGATAAGTATCATGATGTAAACAACCAAGGAAGAAATATAGTCACTAACGGTTCTTGAAAGGGAAAAAGAATTAGTTTTGGTAGTATGGATTAAAAAAAATAGGACCGATCAAGTAGGATTGGGGAGATGAAGCACGATTGTGCAGAGATAAATTGATGAGGAGAATGAACCCACCCAATTGAGGTGTGGATGAATGTAATGCCAATTTGAATCATTAAAATGTAGAATTGTATTCGTAATGGAATATCATCTCTCTTTCTGGATGAACATTAGTTATTGTTCATTTTTTATTTAATAGCATATCACCTCATCATAGAAACCTTCCCTTTCTATCCTTCACAACACATCGAAAACTCAACTAGGTCATCTCCTAGGTAACCTTTTGATGAAATGTGTGATACCATACAAATTGACTCAAAACATATGAAATAAGACAATTAGGTCATAATGGATCATGAAAAGTGCTTGAATTACTCCAAAAAACATCTTATCATGTTGGGAAAAATCATACTTCCTAATGCAAGGTTCAAACCTCATCTATAAACCCTACTATCAAGCAAATTCGTCCCTTTAAGCATATAACATTATAAATTTGGTAGAGTGCTAACGTCCCTCACAGGATTCATGACATGGTTTAATTTCCTCTTATGGATTCTACAAATATAGTAATTGTATCAAGGTTGATCTTTTCATGCAATGACAACCACAATTGTAACAAGTGGTATCAAATCTTGGTCATAGGTTTGAATCTCCTCCATGAGTGATGCGGGCTTAGGAAAAGTGAAACTTAGGGAGATTTTTTGGTAGTGCACCAACATCCCTTGTGGGAATTGTGACATGGTTTCACCACATCCTATGGATTATATAAGTTTAGTGGTTGTATCAGGCATTAATAGGTTGATCTTTTGGTACAATGACAACCACACTTGTAACAGTAGTCAAATTGATTTTGGTACCAAGGGAATAGGAATAAAACCATGTATATAGGAATAAAATAATGACATGATTTTAATAAGATTTGATAAAAATATGTAGTCTTATCATTTACCATTCTACATTGCTTTAGGCAGCGTGTGTGTGAATATTGTACCTGCAAAGCTACAACACAACACTTCAATATATCATTATATCAATGGTTAGCAATATAAAATCAATTGAAAAGCATAAAGAATCAAAGGAAAATGACATATTTCTTCCTATTTAGAAAGAGTTTGATCTAATTATGTTAGTGCTCTTAGAATATGCATTAGATCAGTGACAATTCATCCTAAAATGGAAGATTCATTAAGAAATGCATCTACATTAATACAAATAGAAGAATTGATGAAAGATTAGATGAACTAAGATAAGAAATAGATGCAAGAATAGAAGAATTGAATGACATAGACACAAATTAGCACATTTTCATTATTCATAAGCTAGATCCTCGTTAATGTCTTGATCATGTGTTTATTTATAGATTTTCCCTTGGAGGGAAAGATTCAAATTCAAATTTGATGGTTGAGATGATTCCTCAATGAGTGGCCAAGATTAGGACCTTGAGTGATCCATGCGATTGGAGCTCATTGGAGGAAATTGAGTTGTTTTTCCTTTTGTGAGTTGATTAGGTAATAGGAAAATCAATTAATATCACTAGCCATGGGATTTTAGATTTTGATTTAATTGAATAGCCAGGAGTATTAATTAATGCTTGATCTTTGATGATTTATTCTTGATGCTTGATTAAGATTTAGGGTAATTTAGGCCTATTGGTTAGACTAGACCAATTTTAGGTGATTACATTTTCCCCTCTTTGAATTTATGTGCAATCAACACATTGATTTAGATAGATTGATATTGATATCAGAGAATAGTTTGATGTAGAGCAATGAAACTACTCATGATTTGATTTGAGAATTCTGAGCTTCATTGAACGAAATTCAAATGATGATACCAGATTTGAACTTGATTGAGTAAATACTGATAGTTATAACTTCAAACTTGATCGAACAAAGGTTGATTGATGATATCAGTTTTGAACTTGATTGAACAAAGATTGATAGTTCTAACTCTAAACTTGATCGAACGAAGGTCTATGGACAATAGTAGTTCTGAACTTGGTTGAACAAGAACTGATACAACTAACTCCAAACTTGATTGAAAAAATGTTAATTGAAATTGATATACCTGAATCAATGTGATTTAGTTTAATTAGACAAAATCTTTGATATGATCGATGATTGTTATTAGATTCAATTTAATGAAAACAATTTGATACATTAACCAAGATTTTTATTTGATCTAGATGTAAGGATATTTTTGATATGATTATGATGCCCCCTTGGGAGCGAGATCAGAATATGATAGAAGAAATATGAAGGATGTTGGATAATGATTTGAGAAAGTGTTGAATTGATTTAGAAGATTGGATTGATATTGATATAGAAGAAATTTGATTTAGAGTCAATTTCGATTGAGATCCTGATAATGATGTTGCAAAAATAATGATCAACCATGAAGATAGATTCAAGGATCTTAGATGCGATACTCAACCATGTTGAAGATAAAGGTGTGAATTTTTATTTGAGTCTAGGGTTTGTTTGATGAATTCCAGTGTCTGAAGTAATAAAAATTGTATGTGACTGCCAAATATTGATTTGTTTGGGGGTTTTATCTTGTTTTTTGCAATTTTGACACATCAAGCATGTTTATTAAGAGCCAAACACACCTATCCCTAAACCAATGGCATAGCATGAAAATATTTTCTTATAGACTTAGGTACACACTCAAATGCTAATTAGAATATGGCCATCACTAAGCATACAATGGCTCTAGTCATGATGTTGTATTATACAACTCCAAATGCAAGTGATGACACAAAATGACAAGTATCTTGGGGAAATTACTATTTGCCTTGCACTAATAGTATTACCTATCAGGGGTGAATCAGGTAGCTTCTATGCTTATATTTTCTAGTAAGGTTCTCCTTTTGATTGTATCCTTTGCGTCTGTGCAAGATCGATTGCGACGTATAGTCCCGTAAAGTGTATTAGCACAAGCAGTCATGTAAACATGATTGATACCAAAAGGTCCTAGTTTGTGTTAGATGTGGGCCAAGTATAAGCCCAAATGACATCCAAATCCTGAGGCTTTAACCCCAAAGAGTGAATTTTCTTAATGTGAGTTGGAGTGGTGTGGCTAACACCTCATTCTCACGTGGTTCATCCCGAGAGATTTTTTCCTCACCGGTAGGCCCAACTTATAGGTGAAAATCAATAAAGAGGATTAGTGACTTAGGAGTCTAGATTTTTTATTCTTCATAAGGAAGAAGAGAATAATCTCCTATTCCATGCCATTTTCTCCTATCTAACACGCAAAACAATGGTTCATTTACCACAAATTTGAACTCAAAAATTAACTTGATTTTTGAGTTTCTGATTTTCCATGAAGGAAAAGAGAATAATCCTCTAGTCAAATAAGATTCAAATCCAAATTTGAAATTTAGTTCCTAAAGAAATACTTAACCAAGCATAAAGTTTGATCCATTTTTACCAAGGCAACTTGCATTTTTACTCATTAGTAGTTTTGACATGTTTTACTCCACTTCTTTCACCAAGGATTCTTTGGCATGTGTCCTGCAAAAACTTGTTAGGATGTAAAATGATCACAGTCACCAAAAAAACATACACAAGGTTAGCTTATTGGAAGTGAAATCAATTAATCATTCAATTAAGCCAACCATATGTGACCCTTAAAGTTACTAAATGCAATCTTATTTACTAAATGTGATCTAGGAATTACTAAATGCAAGCAAAGATTTGAAATGCAATCTTTTAGCCTAAATGTGATCTCATTTTACCTAGATGCGATGTTTTAGAAGGTGCGATTTAGGATATACAGGATGCAATTCTTGATTTCCTAGATGCGATCCAAGATGATAAATGTGATCTTTCCCTTCTAAATGTGAGTCTACATAAAAAATCCATAATAAAAAGTTAAATATTATCTCAAAAAGTGATAAAAATCTAGGGCTATGCCCCACGGTAGGTGCGATAAATGTGTGTGTGAATATTTTACTAGCAAAGAATATTCACCAGCAAAGCTACAAAAAAACACTTAAATATGTCATTACATCAATGGTTAGCAATATCAAATAAATTGAAAAGCATAAAGAACCAAAGGAAACTGAAATATTGCTTCCCATTTAGAAAGAGTTTGATCTAATTATGTTAGTGCTCTTAGAATATGCATTAGATCAGTGAAAATTCATCCTAAAATGGAAGATTCATTAAGAAATGCATATACATTAATTCAAATAGAAGAATTCATGAAATATTAGATGAACTAAGATAAGAAATGGATGAAGGAATAGAAGAATTGAATGATCTAGACACAAATTAGCAGTATTTCATTATTCAAAAGCTAGATCCTCCTCAATTCCTTGATCAAGTGTTTATTTATAGATTTTCCCTTGTAGGGAAAGATTCAAATTCAAATTTGATGGTTGAGATCATTCCTCAATGAGTGGACAAGATTAGGACCTTGAGTGATCCATGTTATTGGAGCTCATTGGAGAAAATTGAGTTGTTTGTCCTTTTTTTAATTGAGTAGATAATAGGAAAATTAATTAAATCACTTGAATTAATATCACTAGCCATGGGATTTTAGATTTTGATTTAATTGAATAGCTAGGAGTATTAATTAATACTTGATATTTGATGATTGATTATTGATGCTTGATTAAGATTTAGGGAAATTTAGGCCTATTGGTTATACTAGACCAATTTTAGGTGATTACAGGCATCTGCCAACATCAAGTCACTAACACATATGAGAAATAAAGCATTCTGCTTCACAATGTCAACTTAGCACCTTCGATAGAAAATTTTTTGAATTCCAAAATAACTAAACCTATAGAATAACATTATTTTGCCATTAGAGAACATACCCTCAAGAAGACCAAAAATATCTTTCTATATGATTAAGTTATAGAGCATTTCAAGTTTCCCTATTAACCTGTTTACACTGTCTATATGTTATCCAATATCAACCATTTCTAAATTTTTGAGGGGATGGAGTTACAAATCAAAAATCTATATATACTTGGTTTTCAAACCAACCATCTTATCTTAATATCCATAAGATGGTATAGGTTTAAAAACCAAAACATAGTCTTACAACATTAGAAAAAATATTATAGATGCCTTGGTCATTATTTCTAGCATTATAACTATATGTGGCACACCATACTAACAAGGTATCACTAATAGAGACATTAAAATATCCTCAAACATATGGTCCCATATTCACACCATAGGATAATATAGTACACACACAGTAGTCCACAAAAATGGACAATCAACTTACAACATCATATTGAGTAGTATCCTTATATCATCTCTGCTCTTCTAATCCTCATATTAATATATATCCATCTCTACTGATATTTTGTAACAACACATATATGCAATACTCATTTAGTCAATATTAATGACAACATGTGTTGACATCAATGAAAAATTATCAACAAGAGTTTAGATACATATAAAAAATGAGCTCATTAGCTAATCTTATATGAGTAAAATTATTTGTACTACCTATACCAATCACCACTATAGCCTTTCTCTTTTTTATTGAACTAGTCACTTTAAGAATGGATATGATTTTCTAGTATCATTAAATGCATGTAAGGATATTGTGATCCTTCCTTCATTCTCTAAATTTTCATGCTTTAGTTCTATATTTGGCTCTTATATAGATCATTCTTCCTCTTATTCAATGTAGCTAGGGACCCCAAGAGAAAATAACCCAAACATGTCACTAAGTTGGTGGAACATTTTTTTTAAAGTTAAAAAAATGTAGAAGTAAGAGAAAAAATATAAGCATATTGCTAAATTAAATAAATAAAGTTAACAATCCAAAGGGTTCCATGACGTAGAGTTAATTTTAAGTTAACTAATATACTAAGATCAACCATAAAGTAAACTAACATATAAATATATTATAACTGAATCACAAGATACAATTCCATATAAGTGCAAAGATATAATTGTTGGCATATGGAGAGATTGTTTGCATAACTTCTCTAGTTGATAAGGAGATTTAGATTGATGAAAATGTTAGATCAGTTATAATATTTGTCATTGATGTCAAATAAAAAAGTATTAAATATCAGCAAATAGGATGACTTATCAGGATAAGGAGGTTAGCTATCAGAAGCTGACAACTATTGATTAAAAAGGAAAATCACAACATAGCCAGAACAAGAAAATGGTTTAATAAGATGATGAAGTTATGATCATTGGATCTATGTTTAGGTTTTAATGATTAAAGATTAATTATTTAAGGAAGAGACAAGAATAAGTTTGGTATCTTGATGAAGAAGAAGACAAGATATGGTGGAACAGTGGAACTAATTAGTGAATGATTGTTGCGATAAAAAAAGAGGATACAAAGGATTGGAATGGTATGTTATTGTGTTAAGGAACTCTATTGTATATGATATAGTAGACTTCGTGAAAACTACAAATCATTGTATTGACTGTTACTCTGTAATAATTGTGATAGTAAAATCCCTTAATCAAGTGACCCTAACAGGTCTATTGTAAATCCTTTAATAAGGTGGAATTCTTAAAAGAGTATCTAAAATCCCCTAATCAGGTTACTCCTAATAGGGTATACAAATTTAATAGGTCTCTAGGTAAATCCCATAACTGGGTAGCATTTAATAATGCTTTTGCAACCCTTAACAAGGAAAGCTCTTTATCATATGTATTTCAAAAGAGTACAACTATTTGTGGGCACTGATCTCATATTGTGGTTTTTTACCTAATCAGGTTTCCATGTGATAAATATTGGTATTAATATTGTCTAAATATTTACTTTATGTTGGATGGATGAATAATGTTATGGTAATCGATAACACTGTTATAGGTTGACTAAGATATAATAGGTAAATATATTTGAAGAAGATTTGGGACTATGATTTAAGGATAAGTTGGTGATTAATTCTTCATTCCCTCTCTTAGAAAACTTTCCTATACCTACAATGGGTATCAGAGCACATTGGTTCTCTAGAAGAAAAGGTTAATAGATTTGAAGTAGATCTGGGATAATAGAAAGTTATAGGTATCAGAAAAATTTAGAGGAAGCCCTAGAAGATGCTAACGAAATGATTCATGATTTGAAGTAAAAGATAAAGACATCATTTGAAAAAGTGAAGGATTTGATAGAAAAACTAAACATGAGCCTTAATGACCTTCATAGACTATCAGAAGGAAGTATCAATTTTGAGGAAGCTGATGGTGCTATTGCTGATCTATTGAAAAAGAATAATGAATTACTTGATGAATTCGGTCAGATGAAGAAGGAACATGAAAGTCAAGCCTTGAGAATGATACAAATACTGGAAAGAATGCGAACTGTCAAAAGTGCCAAAGAAACTCTTGAAACATAAAAGAGAGATGCTGAAGAAATAATCACTAGAAAAGACATGATAGTGGAAAGAATGACACAAATACTGGAAAGAATGAGAACCGTTGAAAGTGCCAAAGAAACTCTTGAAACAGAAAAGAGAGATGATAAAGAAACAATCACTAGAAAAGACATAATAGTGTAAATACAACACATAGAGATTCATGCATAGAGGGAATTGATAGAAAAAAATGGTGACAAGAATCTACAACTAATAGAAGAAAATCAGAAGTTGAAGAAAGAGAATGAAGAATTGAAGAAAAACCTGAAAGTTGAAAAAGAAATCAATGCAAGACTCACAAAATTTAAACAAAGCATGAAAAATATTTATGGACAATTGAAATATCAGAGAAATCCCAGTGACACTACCAGACTGGGATATATCAACAACAACACTATCAAAATTAGAGAATCATCAAAATATGGAGAATACATTTTGGTATGTATATGTAAATGCCTTTCACATGGTAAAGCCTTTCATAGGGAGTACTTCAGAAGAGTAAAAATTTGTGGGTATCATTCACACCATGGTTTTTCCATCTTGCAAGGGTTTCAATGATACCAAAAATCTTGTGTCTTTGTGTTGGATGTTTTGTGGTTTCACATTTACATTTGATCGTTGACTTGCTGCTTTGATGGATAAGTGAAAAGTGTTTAAATGTTGAAATCAGTAGATTAATGATTCACCCCCCTCTCAGTAATCTCATCCTACTAAGGTTAAAAATTGGTATTAGAGCTTTGGTCCTTAGAGAAGAAGTTTAACAACTTGAGGCAAAGACCTTGACAAGATGATGAGAAAGGAAGGTCCTAAGTTCAATAAGGATAGTTACATAGTATGGTGTGGAAGGATTAAGTTGTACCTAAAAGGAATGGGTGATCAATACTGGGATCATGTGACTACAAGATATTTTCTCCCTAATGGAACCATATCTACTGATTAATTGAGGACAAAACAAGAGCACACTACAACTATGGAAGCAATAGCAAGTACCTTATTAGATGCAGAATATATCAATGTGCAAGATCTTGATATTGCTTATGATATGTAAGAGAAGATGAAAATAGTCTATGGAGGAGACTCACATGTGAAAAATTCTAAGGTAGACAACTTAAAGGGAAAATTTGATGACATGAGGATGATTGAAGGAGAGAACATTGAGAAATACATTCAAAGAATCAAGGAAGTAGTGAATACAATCAGAGGAGCTGGTGGAGACATCACTAAAGAAGATGTGGTAATAAAAATCCCAAGAACCTTATTTCCACATTATGCAATTAGAGATTATACTATACAAGAAGTAAGGTCTTTAGGGACTATACTAGGTACTGTTGATTCTTTGGTTCAAAAGTTATTTTCCTTTGAATTGAGTAATTATGATAATAGCATTCCTAGAACTGATGTAGCATTTAATGCCCATCTAAAATCTAGAAGGAATTTTGAGCCTACAAGTCAAACTACTTTAGTATCTTATGGAAGTAATATTGATGATATCATATCTAAGGGAAAAGAACAAGAGGAATTGGAATCTTTGTTTGCTAGAAGGTGACTTAGAGGAAAAGGAAAGTATAAAGGAAAATTACCCTTGAAATGATTTGCATGTTGTAAGATTGGACATATTGCATCAAGGTGGCCTAAGAAAAATAAGAAAGAAAAGAACAAGAGATAAAAGGATAAATGAAAGAAAGCATGTTCTTTAGCTGAGGAAGGTGTTGCATATGATGAATCAGATGATGATGACACTAAGGAGATTGTCTTTGTTTCCATGAAAGAAGAAAAGATAGAAGGTAGTGAGATTACATTGATATCAACTATGAATAGGAGTGAGAAGTGGATTATTGACAGTCACTGCACACATCACATGACTAGTGACAAGAGTAAATTAATTGATCTTGAAGAATTTTATGGAGGATTAATTAAGTTTGGTAATGATACCCCTATATGGTAAAAGGTAAAGGAACTATAGCACTGAATGGAAATAAAAAATGTGATGATGTCTACTAGGTATGAGGACTGAACTACAACATGTTGAGTGTTTCTCAACTAATGAGAAGGGATTTGATCTAGAATTTAGTGAAGGAATATGAAATATAAAGAACAAACAAGGAAATCTGATTGCTACTAGAGGATTAGCAAGAGGTAACTTATTCTACTTAAATCCATCTCTTAATAAATGCTTGATTAGAAAGGTAAAACATAGTTGGTTGTGGCATAAGAATTTTTTTCATGTTAATTTTGATAACCTGATCAAAGTCAGTAAAAAGAAGGCTCTTAGAGGTCATCCCCACCTTGTGAAACCTGATAATGTTGTTTGTAAAGATTTTCAATTTGGGAAGCTTACTAGTTCTACATATGAGAATATACTTGATTAGGTGCAAACTAATTTATGTGTTCTTATGATAACTCAAATTTATTATGGAGATAAGTAATTTATATTGTTTTTTGATGACTATTCAACGATGATGTGGACTGTGTTTCTTAAAGAGAAATTAAAAACTTTTCATATGTTCAATATTTACAAAGCTAGAGTGGAAAAGGAAATTGATAGGAGCTTAACTATGGAGAATTTACATCACATGAATTTGTTTCCTATTGTGAAGAATAAAGGATGAAAATAAAAATGTCTATTCCTAGGACACCAGAAAAGAATGGAATAGATGAAAGAGGAAATAGGTTAGTGGTTGAATGTGCTAGGACTTTGATGATACAAAAGGGTGTTGCACAAATATTTTGGAGATAAGATATTAGCACTACCATATACACTTTGAACAAATTTTTAATCAAGAAAGGAATAGGAAATACACCTTATGAAATATGGTATGGACACACTCTTAATAAAATTTATTTCAAAAGATTTGGTAGTAGAAGATTTTTTAAGAAGGATGAAAACATAGGAAAGTTTGAAGCTAAAAGTGATGAAGGAATATTTTTGGGGTATTTATCTAGGATTAGAAGCCTACAAGTGTTTGAACAAGAAGAAAAATAAGATCATTGAGAGTGCTAATGTAATAGTGGATGACTTTTCTTATGAAATGATAAAGAAAGCAAGAGGAAACCTAAAGATTACAATGGGATAACATATATGCAACCGGTGATGGAAGATGAACCTACTGAATAGAATGAAAAAAGACAAGAGGAACAAGCAAAGGATGATACACCTGTTCAGAATGAAGCTGAGGAATAGAGATATGAGCCTACCTTACCAAGATATGTTAAGTTAAATCACTCTTTTAAGAAAATAATTGGAGATAAGAGCGATGGAGTATTAAGTACAAGGGGAGCTATAGAGAGAACCTACTTACTTTCCAAGTTTTAGCCTAGAACTATTAAGGATGGATTCAAAGATGATGATTGGTTGAATGTAATGAGAGAAGAGATAGAATAGATAGAGAAGAATGAAAATTGGACTCTAGTACCCTGACCAATAGATAATAATGTGATTGGAACTAAATGGGTATTTATAAATAAAATGGATGAAACATGAGAAGTGGTGAGAAACAAGGCAAGACTTATTTACAAAGGATATGCACAAGAGGAAGGATTGGATTATGATGAGAAATGTTGATGCAGAGCATCATGGAACACAATAAAATATCTAGGATCATGTTGATCCAAATTCAAATTCTTCATCAAATCAAACATAATTCCAAATCCATCATATGAACATCAACATACTCACATACTTAGATGTATAATCAAAAAATTAATCTTCTTCCACCAACTTAACATAGTTATCACCAATTCATCACTAAACTGATCCTAAGAAGCCTAGGATCCAAAACATAATATTTTCTAAGGTACTCAACCATATTCAATCAAGAAACACCTTTTTCAATCCATTTAACACCATTGTCAATCAAACTAACAATAGTTTCCATTTCTTATGACTGTAATAGTTTGACAGTTTTGATACCTTGTATTATGTTATTCACCAATTTCATTCTAGACATAATATTGAAAATATCTCTAGTGGAGTTGTTCACAACTAGCATTTTAAAAATATATCAAAATAATATAAAATTCCAATAGTTAATTTACAAGTTATGGTCTCTATCCCGAGACCCATTTTATTGTCCCAAGACTTAGAAATCCATAAGCTCTTCTTGCTAGGGCATCAAATATCTTTCAAAACCCAAAACCAAATGATCCCAAACAAATTTAATTTGAAATTTTTATGAATATAGTTTCATAATATGTAAGCCATTAAATTTTCCATTGGTTCAATCATTATATAATCATAAACACTTTCCTGCAACTCCAGTGAAGATAGTTTAAAACTAGTTTTCACCAAAATCTTCATAATTTTCACCAATCTTCATAAAAACAACTCAAACCATAATTAAATAAAATTTTATTCACATATATTTTAAATTAATTGACTAAGAGGTTTTAAATCTTCCATATACATCCGTACCAAATACTGCAATATGACTATTTCTAGAAGATCTCAAATCTACAATCAACAACTTTCACAAAAATGTGCATATCTTCTTCATTTATTTATGAAATTGACCCAAAAAAATAGTATGAGAAAGAGGATTCACCCTTATATCTAAAAATTTCTATATATCATATTTTTGGGGCCATAGATGGTCATGCAAGGCCTGGAAATAGGGACTTAACACAATAAACCAATCAAAATGTAAGATTCAAACACACCCAATTATTCCAAAACTTTCTCCTCCTGTATTCTATTTTGAACGACCAATACATTGATTTTATAATTTTTTTTAAAGTTAGAAACCATAAAAATACCCTTATGACCTTTCATCTTCCTTTTTACAACTTTTAATGTATTTTTGCATTGTTTCATTTTTTGCAACTTTTCATTTTCTTGACAACTTTGTGACACTGTATAAAAATGACTCCACACTTTTTAAAAACCCCCTATACAAGTCTAAATAAACTATATAATACCTTTTACATACGTTCTAGCCTTCTCATGGCCTTTTATACAAGTTTTACCTTTTGACCAAGCTAGGTCTCTAGTGGACAACTTTTACAAATTGGCTTTATAGCCTTATATATGTTGGTTCAATGACCTTAGTAACATGATAACAATATAAAAATAAATTGATTGTCTTCCAATCTTCCTTCATTGCATATGAACCTCCTATTTTTGCTTTTGTTTCTGGGTGCTCTTGCACCATACTCCCGGGCTTAAAAAATTTCCAAGTTCCTTGGAAATGTGGGTACAATAACCTGCAAAAAATTAGACCACAATCTTCAGTTGTTCCTTCATTAATTATGCCTCTTCATGCCTCAAATTCTCATCATCTTTTCCTTTAAGGACATAATACTATCCTTTCCATCTTCTTCTCTAATTCGAGTGTTAGTGGAGCAACAATGGCTGCAACTTCCATGGTACCATATCAGTCATAAATCCACCATTCTTTGTTGCTATAAACTCACCAACCTCTTTGACTCACCTAGGAGTTCTCCTCTTTACCTCTCGACCTAATATATCTACAAAAAATAGGTCCACTCCTTGGTCCTCAACCATCTCCTACTGCCTCTTAATATACCTTCATGTATGCCTACTTGCAGCTAGTGGATGAGCACACGCAACCAAACCACTAGCAAGACATATAACCAAACAACTTGCTCAACCCAGATCTTTTGCTGAGCTCTGATACCAATCTAATGTAGAGCATCATGGAACACAATAAACTATCTAGGATCATGATGGTCCACATTAAATTTATTCATAAAATTGAACACAATTCCAAATCCATCATATGATCATCAACCTATTCACATACTTAGAGGCATAATCAACAAATTAATCTTCTTCCACCAACTTAACATAGTTATCACCAATTCATCATTAAACTAACCTAACTGGCATAGGATCAAAATAATCATATTTTATAAGGTACTCAGCCATATTCAATTAGAAAACACCTTTTTCAATCCATTTAACACCATTGTCAATCAAACTAAGAAGAGTTTCCAATCCCTATGATTGTCCTAGTTTGACAATTTTGATACCTTATATTCTATTATTCACCAATTTAATTTTAGAAATAATATTGAAAATATCTCCAGTAGAGTTTTTAAAAACTAGAATTTTTAAAACATATCAAAAGATCATAAAAATTGAATGGTTAATTTACAAGTTATGGTCTTTGTCCCGAGACTCATTTTATTGTCTCAAGACTTAGAAATCCATAAGCTCTTCCTGCTAGGGCATCAAATATCTTTCATAAAAAAAACCCAAATGATCCCAAAAAAATTTCATTTGAAATTTTTATGAATATAGATTCATAATATGTAATCAATTAAATATTTTAATGGTTGAATCATTATATAATCACAAACCCTTTCCTGCCACTCCTTTAAAGATAATTTCAAACTATTTTTCACCAAAATATTCACAACTTCCACAAATCTACATAAAAACAACTCAAACCAAAAGGAATTAATATTTCATTCACATATATTTCAAATTAACCCACTAAGAGGTCTTAAATCTTCCATATATGTCCATACCAAATGCTGCAATATGACTATTTCCTAAAGATCTCAAATATACAATCAACAACTATCACCAATTTAAGGTGCATATCTTCTTCATTTATTTATGAAATTGACCCTAAAAAAATTACAAGAAAGATGATACACCCTTATATCAAACCATTATTATATTACAAGTTTCTAGGATGTACATGGTCATACAAGGCCTAGAAATATGGACTTAACACAAGAAACCAATCAAAATGTAAGATTCAAACACACCCAATTGTTCCAAAACTTTCTCCTCATTCTCTATTATGTTTTGACTTACCAATACATTTCTTTTATACATTTTTTTTATAGTTAGAAACCATCCAAATACCCTTATGACCTTTCATCTTCCTTTTTACAACTTTTAATGTATTTTTGCATTGTTTCACTTTTTGCAACTTTTTATCTTCTTGACAATTCTGTGACACTTTATAAAAATGACTCCACACTTTGTAAAAAGACCCTAGAAAAGTCCAAATAGCATATTTAACACCTTTTACATACTTTCAAGCCTTCTCATGGCCTTTTACAATTTTGACCTTTTGACCAAGCTAGGTCTCTAGTGGACAACTGTTACAAATTGGCTTTATAGTCTTACATATGTTGGTTCAATGACCTTAGTAACATTATAAAAATATCAAAATGACTTGAGTGTCTTACAATATTCCTTCATTTCATATGGACCTCATGGTTGTGCTCTTGTTTCTAGGTGCTCCTACACCACCTTTGCACCTATTGCTAGATTAGGAGTAAGGATACTACTTTCTTATGTATCTTACAAGAAATTAAAGGTTTATCAAATGGATGTGAAATATTCTTTTCTGAATGGTATACTAGAAGAGGAGATTTATATTGAACAACCTGAAGGTTTTGAGAAGAACGATGGACAAGATTTGGTTTGAAAACTAAAGAAGGCATGTAATGGATTGAAACAAACACCTAGAGCATGGTATGAGAGACTGCACTAATATCTTATAAAGATTGGATTTGTTATAAAAAGTGAGCAAATAAATGTTTATCTAAAGGTTGATGCAGAAAACAAGTTACTACTTGCTAAAATGTTTGTTGATGATATAATATTTCAAAGAATGATGACCTAAGTAGAGAATTTGCTAAACAAATCAAAAAGGAATTTGAAATGTCAATGATAGGTGAGATCAAATACTTGATTGTCTTGCAAGTTTCACAACTTGATAACGGTATCTACATCAGTTAGTCTAAATACATCAAAGAAATAGTGAAGACCTTTGGACTTGAAGAATCAAAACCTGTTGGAACCTCAATGGTTATAGGTTGAAAACTATCTAAGGATGATGAATTTGATGAAGTTGATCAAACTATGTACCGATCTATGATTCAAAAGCTACATTATGTTGTGCATAGTGGACCAAATATTGTACAAGCAGTTCACTTGGTTGCAATATTTTTAGCAAATCCTAAGGAAACACACTTGAATGCAGTAAAGAGGATATTCATATATTTAAGAGGAACAACATATTATGGACTTTGGTATGGTTACAAAGGAGATTATTCACTAAGTGTTTATACTGATACTGATTTGGCTGGAAATGTGGATGACAAGAAAAGTACAGTGGTGGAGCATTCTTCTTGGGTGAGAGGCTTGTTGCTTGGAAAATTAAGAAGCATAATTGTATTTCAAAATCTACTGTTCAAGATAAATATGTTGTTGTTGCCCTCAATTGCACTCAGGTGGTATGGATTAAGAAACTATTTAAAGGTATACAAGAAATTAAGGTGATTGTACCTAATGTTATTGATAAAGGGTGCTCCCCTTAATGCCACAAACACATAACAGAAACAGAGAAGCAACAACAATTTGCAAGAACAAAAAATGGGCTTCTTATTATCTCCACAAATGTGGAATTACAAACTTTCAGAATTACAAT
>MU226470.1:1965460-1981536 GCA_018584345.1 Thuja plicata
TTTTGAAACCCGAAAAATTTTGAAGGAAAATTATTTTCTGCTATTTCAGGTGGCCCAACTTCTGGAGACCATAAGTCATCACCAGTTGACCCGATTGACTATTATAACCCCATTTCGGAAATGCCACGATGCGCTCTACATAACCTAAATTATGCAAGCATCATTTAGCCCAAGTTTCGACCTCATCCGGGGCCTCTAAAGATTTCAAAACTGAGCTCGAAGTTTCTGTACCTTGTTTTCAATACCGAAAATTTTCAATATCTTCAAAACTAGACCTGATCTAGCCATGAAACTTTACTGGCAGGCTGATATGACTGAGATGAACCTCCACATGAAAAATCTGAACATTCCGAGATCGTATGACCAACTTACTAAAAATATCAAGTTTCCATAAATAGCAGCTCTGCACAAGGTAGCCCTTATTGAAAAGAAAACAAAAATATTTTTGGGTGATGCAAGATTGCCCTTACACCCAGGATGCTCCTGCATCAGTTATTCAATGTGATAATACTAGTGCTATAAAATTTTCTAAGAATCAAGTGATGCACTCTAAAACTAAACAAATTGCTATAAACTATCATTTTATTTGAGAACAAGTTTAGGAGAAAGCGGTACGGTTGAAATATATTCCAACTAGTGAATAGATTGCTGATATCTTTACTAAGCCTCCACCTAAGGATAGGTTTGAATACTTGAGAAGTAAGTTATGGGTCACTCCCCTATTTGCACTTAACTAAGAAGATGTTGTACTACATCAATCCTGGAGCTTTACTGTTGTATCTTAAATTGGATTGATGTATTAGTGACAACTCATGGAGTTGGAGTAGTTAAGTTGTAAAAATATGTTGAACAAGAAATAAAAGAGAAGATGTTGTTCATTGGAAACTTTGGCATTGTTGTCAAAGTGGGAGATTGTACAATCAACACATTGGTACAGGTATTTGGTACATGTTGTGAGATGAATGGATTTTACTTCCTAGGGGGATACACTACATAGTTTGGAGATGTCGCTACACAGATTGGACCCTACAAGGCTAATGATTGGAAACTAAGAAGTTGAATATGGATCTGAGCCTAGAGAATCTATGGATGTGATCAGTTGGTTAGTCACATTCCTTTGGGACACACAGGTAAAGAGACAAAGAGGTACATGTTGATTTATTATGTTTCCATCAATACCAAAGGGGGATATTGTTGACATAACTGATGTAGAGAAAATAAGTGAAGGAAGTGGTTGATCATATGTGAAGGGTAAAGTGGTTTAGACCATGATTTGATGATGAGACATGACATGTATGGTTGAGAAATGATCAGTTATGGTATTGTCATTGATGTCACCTATTAACTTTATGAGCTATTGATGATGATCCTGGAATACATCATGCTAATGGAAATATATTAAGGTGTTATTCTATAGAAGTGTTTGGAAACATTTTTGGATACTACATGTAAAATCTTAACTTTTTGTGATGACCAGTGAGACAAATTTAGCAAAGCTGATCAAAGATAATGAAGTTGTTAAGACAACAATTAACATGAATAAGATGATTCTATCACTATTGTTATGTGTTTCATTTTTTTTGTTCGGTTTTTTTTTGGAGGTTACCTTAAGTTGCTAGATGCTAATCCTACAACCGTGATTCATTTTGAGAAAAGATATGACATATTGCAAAGGATTTTGAAAAGTGTTAAGTTTCTAAATGGCTAACGTTTTTATCAGTATCAGTGATTTAAATCATTTTTATATGCAAATGTTATTGGTCAAAATTCATTGGAGAATATTGATGGATAGCTGGAAACAATTGTTTAATGGTTATATCATTGAGATGAGTATGTAAAGATGATTTGAGCCAGCTGAATTGGTCAAGAAGGAAAATACTTGATGAAATAGTTTAATTTCTTGATTAAATCCAAAAATGGAAAGGCACGGTCAGTAAATTTCAAATTGGACATAGAGATATATGATATTAAGCCAAGTGTATAGTCAGATTGAAAATGTATTATGTTTTAGGGTTTTCTATGGCGGTGAAAACCTAAGAGAAAAGGAAAGCAGTATAAACTGAAAAAGAAGATGGTGGATATATGGCTGACTGCATATCAGTGAAGAAGAGGAGACAGAGGGTGTGGTCCAGCCAAGTGTTAGAGAAGAATGTCAATAATTTTGTTTGAACTACAAAGGATCTGACCAAGGAAGGGAGGTTAATATTTGATAGATCATTCCTACCTATTGTTTTATGACAACTACAAAAGAGTACTGGAAATCCTCATGTTAGGTAGATCCTGAAAGATCTTTATTGTATTATAAATCCTGTATGGTGGAACTATAATAAGTGTTCTAAGTCCTCTCACAATGATACCTATCATAAGGTACAATCTTGTTATGATATTTAGGTAAAACCTCTCAAAAGGTTACATTTTTTCATGTATATGTAAATGCCTTTCACAAGGCATACTTTAGAAGAGTTCAAATTTGTGGGTGCCATCCCCATCATGATTTTTCCATCTTACAAGGGTTTCCACAATACCAAAAATATTGTTTCTTTGTGTTGGATGTTTTGGTTGCACATTTATATTTGATTGTTGAGTTTCTTCTTTGATGGATAAGTGAAAAGTGTTTAAATGTTGAAATCGGTAGATTACTGATTCACCCCCCTCTTAGTAATCTCATCATAATAAGGTGAATATAAAGTTAATGAAAATAAATGATTAGTTGAGAATTATCTAATTATTTTTCAATTTCTAATAAATTGTTTTTTTTTTCTTCCGCACTTAATGCATAAGAATTTCCTTTCATTGCATTTATGTCTTCAACTATGTTTTGTATCACAATTATAATATAAACCTTTTTCTCTCTTCTCCTATATTTTTTGTGGTGTTTATCTAATGAATTGAGGATAAGAAGGTGTTGGGAACCCTTTTTTTCTTATCCCACTAACCTCTTGCTTTCTAGAACTTAAATATGTATCCTCTCCCCTACATGCTAACACAAAAGACTCATTTACAGAGGTAGGATTAAACATGTGTACCTCATATTGAATGTGGTCTTTGACACCTTCCAAAAAAATTCATTCAAGTTATCCTTTGGAATTGTATGCACTCTCTTAGATAGACTTTGAAATTGTTGAATGAAATAATTTATAGATCTCATTTGTTGAAGTTTAGCTAGTTGACTGAAGAAGTTTTTGGCCAGGATATTATCATATTGTGATTGTAGCTCCTTTGCAAAAAATTATCATGAGATTCAGAGACCCATTTTCTATTGTTGTGTCCATAACCATCGATACCAAATAAATTTCTCTAGATATAGATATAAGGATGCCATAGTAAAAAAAATCCACATGGTATTTGATGCATATTAAAAAAATTCCATTTGGTTTATTCATGTTAGTAGATCAATTCTATTAAACATGCACATATCTACTTTTTGTATCTAGTTCCTATATCCCAAATGAATATTACAATTTGAATCACTATTTTCTAGCCTATATGATTTACCTTCTCCTCTTGAGACATTCTTTCTTGACCGATTCATATAAGATGTTAAGATGCTCTTTATGTTGAATAAATCTACTCCCATGCTTTGCATATCTCCTTGCAAATGATATATATCTTCCTTAACTAATGAAGTTTCTTTCTTAACATAGATTTTTTCATTTTTAGGAATCATATCCTCACCTTTTCCCCCATCCTTATGAGGATATTTTCCTAGTGTAGAAAAATTATTTTTTCTCCTTGTAGAAGGCCCTAGTATCCATACACAATAAACCATTTAAAATAACCCACGACAAAATAACCCGGTTGAAATAACCATAGGTAATAATAAACCAATGACAAAGTCACCCCACTTGAAATTACCACATGCACCAAATATTTGGAACACAATCTCTTATTTATGCCTTGTCTTTTAATGCAGATCAGTGTTAAGTGTTATTCGGTTGTAACATGCATTTATATATGGGGTAATTGAATGTAGGGTTATTTTTTTGTTCTATTATTATTACCCTAGGATGTTTTTTTGTTGGGTTATTTTGGTTGGGTTATTTTTTGTTAGTTATTGTGCTTAGGTTATTTTGTCTTGCAATCACATGCTCCAACATGATAGAAAATAATGATTTTTTTCAATAAAACACACAAATGTAATAGAAATGATCTAAAAATTATATGGTAGAATTTTCAACAAATTTCTAAAAAACATTTTAAAAATTAGTAATAATTTCACTTAGATCTAAATGTTATGCAATTTTCAAATATTTTGGGTAGAAACCCTAATTCTATAATAAATCACTCAATTTAGCTCTAATTTCCTTAAACATTGGAATTAATATTCTTAAATATGTTCTTTAGATATTATTTCAATAATAGGAAAAAAATATCTCAAATTTGAGAGACATGCAATTTTGCAAATGACATCCAAAATTGGTGAAAAAGCCTTGTCTTCACGATGCCAAGATCGTATACTATGACCACTTGTAATGCAATAACGTGAGGTCCTACCCCAAGAATGTCATAGAATTACATATTTTTCATGATGGACCTCATATTTGATATACTATTTTGATATATTATGGATTAGACCGTATTAGATAGGTGGTTTGATATCATTTGACATGATGTATTTCATTCTATGTTGACCCTAGTACTTATGTTGATGATGTTATGATACATTATTTCATATGATATGGTTAGTAGATTTAAGTAATTTTCATAATGATTTTATAGTACATTAATACATTCTTTTTTATTAGTTGATTTAGATGATTATTATGATGATGCAGTTAAATGATGTCTTTCATGTTAATTGATAATACTCATATTGAGTTATTACTTAGAGTAGATTTGGAGTAACTGAAGGTTATGTGATCTAGTGGATTATCTTCATATACTTATTTATACATGTGTCTTTAGGAAGAATCATTTTTGGTATGTTAATAGTTTTCCATGATAATTTAGTTATGATTAGATTATGAAAAGATGTTAATTTCATAATATATGGTTAAATTAATATTATTTTCATGCATTATGTATATATGTGATCATTTTGGACTACTGATATTTGAATTGAGATGTGCAGGATTATGACCTTGGAAATTAAATGGAGATATAATAACAAACATACGTGTGATAGTGAATCCAAGGTTGTGCCTAAGTGAAGAGGCAAAACCTCGTACGTAATGTGTTAATTTCATAAATGTGTATGTTGTGTGTTTCATTAAATTGTAAATTGAAATTGTGTAAAAAACATTAAATCGACATTCCATGTGTAAATGTGATGTGTATTTTGTAGTGTCACTTGACACATGTGTGTCTATATAAGTTTTCATAACATGTCCACTTGAGTAGGATTGTGTAAACCAAGTAAACCTAGTACCTAGTTGTATTTTCATGATGACCTCTCTGTTAGAGAGCTTGGAGTACGGTCAAAAACCTTTGAATCTGTAGGTGAGCTTAAGTTGGGTTTTTGAGGGGTTAAATGGACACCTAGGGTTGTTTGGGTCATTTTTAGCAAGCCCACTTGGTATAACTATGGATAAGGGCCATTATTAACCCTAAGAAAACTCATATTTTACTTGGAAGCCCTTCCAAAATTTGGTTTTCCAAGATGGATGAAATTTGACTTTCAGAAGCATGGTCTTGGGTATACAACCCTCCATTTGGAAAGATCTATTTTTAGAAAGTGTGTAAGGGTTTGGGGAAGATCAACCAATAGGAACTCACATTTTTTCCAAGGAGTTGGAAAGTACATGTGAAGCCTTTAGAGGGAATTTTAGAGAACATTTTGGTTGTTCACCCACTCTCCAAGTTTGGAGACAAATAGAGTTAGTTTGGATAAGGAGTTGGACTTAAGGGAGCTCTTCATCAACTCTCTTTCCATAAGCTTGGATTGAGGTTGGTTGTTTAATTTCTATACTCACCTTTACTCTTTCTTATTAGTTTCATGATATGTGAAAATAAAATCCATATGTTGCATGATCTTGAATTCTCTTCATGTGTTGCAAGTTGAATGTTGTTATTGTAAAATTCTTGTTTTATCCTTGTATTTTCTTGTTGTCTTGCTTGAATGTATTTTGGGAGTGTAAGGTGATAGAGATGATCCTTACCTAAGTCAGCTTGACTCACTCCTAGGTCTCACTTATAGACCTACTAGGTTTTACTTCTCAACCCTAACCTAGGGGTAAAAATATTAGGTTCCTTTCCCCTAATCACCAAGGGCCTCACTACCAACAATGGATAGCTCTACAATGAACCTACAAGGGTAGATTCCTCAAAACTTACTCATTACCTTCACACTCACTTTGCAAGGAAGATTTCACACCAACCCCTTCTTTTAGACTCCAAACTTCAAGGTTTTGGTTCATTACTTAGTCATTCCTTCACCGAGTTCAAATTTTAAGGGAATAGGATGACTAGTTCCTTGTAGCCCTAATCAAGCTCTTAAACCCCAATAACTCACAAAATTCACAAACAAGACCCAAAAATAATTTATGATCCAAATACCCTTTTTGGAAACCTACAATATTTTTAGGATCAGAGGGTCTCAAGCTATCTATAAATTACTCAAAACTTCACTGAGTTTGTGTCGTTAAAAATAAGGCTAATAGGGCTATTGGTGACAAATTCAATAAAAGAGTGATGATATGGGTTCATCAACCTCCTCCAATATTTATAGGGTCTTTCAATACCTAAAGACCACCATCCATTCATTGGATCCCTCCATTCAATCCAACCTTGCATTTGTTAAAGACTGTTACCCTCTTCCTCCTAGCCTGACATTGATAGTATCGCTAGGGAAAGGTGTTAAAAGTAACAAACAACACTTTTATGACCTAAAAAAAATGGAAATAAACATAAATGGACTTTACTTGTCATCCTCCATAGGCCATAAAGGTCCACTGGAGGATTCTCATTGTGGATTCATATTTACAAGGCACTCTCCTTTAGTGGCAGAGAATAGTCCAATAAGGATTGAATTCAAAATGAACACCAAAAACTATACAAAATATTGAAAGAATGGATTAAATAACAAGGAATTGAAAATTCCAAACTAAATCAAGCATTATTTTTGTTGATTCAATTGATATGAAGTGGATTTGAACAAGAATTCATAAAACTAAGAAAAAAGAAAGAACTTCATTGTTGTTGTTCTTCAAAAACTATAAAAAATCCACACAACCTCTATACAACCATTCATACATCCTTAAATATGTCTTCTGGGCCTAACCAACTGCCCAAAATTTTCAATAACTTCAATTAGGATAGAAAGCAACTTTTGGACAAAGTTGTCGAGAAACATTTTAAAAGTTGCAAATGTTTCTCAAGCAACATTTTGCAATTTTGACAATTTTTGCACATCAATGCTTTGACCCTATGAATGGGTTATACAAGGTCAAAATCCATTTCCTAGATCCAAATTACACTAAAAATGAGCCCTTATGCATTCTAGGTGTCATTTACATCAATTGTCCCATTTTGTCTCTTAGGACTTACAAAGGTCACTTAGACCAAAATACTCTAAACCAAAACACATGACACGAATCCTAAACCATCCTAAAAAACCCTATCAAAATCCAGGACCATTTTAATTCCTTTCAAAACAAAATTTGAGGGTTCAAACCACAAGGTTCTCCTATACCATGCTTCCCCTGAACAAATAAATCAAGTTCCATCTGGAGTCAATAATGCAGGATCTATGCCCACCTTCTTGAAATTATTTTTTGCAACCCATTTGGCTTCTACTTTAGGTAGGTCTTGTCATTTTATCAGTTGTTCCATGTATTGTCCATGCATGGTCTTGTTTTTAATTCTGGAGTCTAGTATCCTCTCTTCTTGTGGCTTGCTCTTGGTTGGTAAGGGCACATCAACTGTAATATTTTCCACATCATTAGTAGTCTCTGTCTCCTTTGGTAGTGGACCTTTGGTTTTAAATAAGTCCTGGACATTTAAAAAAGGTGAGATTGCCAATTTTGGAGGTAGGTCAATTTTGTAAGTATTTTCTCCATACTTTTATATGATTTTGCATGGTTATATTCTTCTCATCTACAACTTGCTAGGTATGCCTTTCTTCAATATGGTTTTATTCAAATGTATCATCATTAAATCCCCCACTTGAAATTGCAACTCCTTTTTATTTGCATCCACTTTGGTTTACAATTTCTGTGTTGCCTCTATGAGTGTCTGTTTGACTTGGTCATGCACTTCTTTTATTGATTGGGCGAAGTATTTAGCATGTTCACTTTCCCCCTCCATGCTTCCCAAGTCTCTAAGTTCACAAACACCTCTAGAATGAGCACCATAAACCACTACAAAAGGACTCTTACCAAGCGTCCTATTCACACTATCATTATAGGAAAACCCTACCTGTGGTAAGAATTGATCCCATACTTGTCCATATTCCTTTGTTAAGAACCTCAGAAGGTTTCCTAAGGCCCTATTTATGACCTCTGTTTGGCCATCTGTCTGGGGGTGAAAAGATGACTCAAATGAAATATTAGTTCCTAGCCTTTTCCACAATGTCTTCTAGAAATGTCCCATGAATTTGACATCTCTGTCTAAGACTATACTAAGGGGGAATCCATGGATTCTAACAACTTCTCTAAAAAAAATTGAGCTATGTAGCTTGCATCATGTGTAGTTGTACTTGGAATAAAATTTCTCATCTTACTAAACCTATCAACAACCACAAAGATACTATCCATCCTAGTGCTTTTCTTTGGTAGTCCAACAATGAAGTCCATGCTAATACATTCCCATGACCTATTGGGGATGGGTAGTGGTTGATACAAGCCAAAATTGAAAGAAATACATTTATCTTTGTGACACACCATACAATATTCTACATAATTCCTCACATCTCTCTGCATCCTAGGCCAACTGAAGAATCTCTGAACTAACTCAAGGGTCTTATTGAGACCAAAATGACCACTAAGACTACCATTGTGCTTTTCATGTATAAGATTCTCTATCATAGATCTCTTAGGTGCACATAACTATCCTCCTCTAAAAAATAACCCATTATGCAATGTTTAATATGCAAAATGACCATGAAAGTGATTGTTGAACTCCATACATACCTTATATGCCTCTGAGAAGTCTTCATCTTCTTTGTAAAGATCCTCAAATATTTTCACCCCAATACTCTGCAAATGCACTTCCTTAATAGTTAGTAGCCTTTGTCTCAATGAATCAACACCCATGTTCATCTACCCCTTTTTATTCTTTATGGTGAAGGTAGAGGCTTGTAATAACCCCATCCACTTAAGATGCCTACTGATTAAATTATCTTGGGTGTTGATGTAACTCAGAGCTTGATTATCAGTAATTACTACAAACTCTTTGGGTAGGAGATAATGTCTCCATTTCCTAAGGTGTTGAACTAGTGCATAGAGTTCTAGATCATAGGATGAATACCTCTTCTTGGACTCATTTAAATTTTCACTATAAAAAGATACTAGTCTACCCTCTTGGGTTAAAACAACTCCCATTGCTATACTACTAACATCACACTCTAGGGTAAACAGTCTATCAAAATTTGGTAATACAAGAATAGGCTAGGTGGCTACCTTTTTTTTCAACATCTCAAACCCCTTATTATATTATCTAGCCCACCTAAAATTATTCTTCAACCCATCCTTTATAGTATCTAAAATTGGAGCACAAATGACACTAAAACCCCTGATGAATTTCCTATAGAATTGGGCAAGCCCATGAAAAATTCTTACCTCAGTACCAGATGTGGGAGTAGGCTAGTTGAGTACACCCTCCACCTTTCTAGGATCCATCTTTAATGTCCCTTGTGAGACCACAAATCCAAGATACACCAATTCTTTTTTCAAAAAATCACACTTCTCCAAATTGACGGCTATCTGCTCCTTTTGCAATCTCTTCAATACAATGTTCAAATGCTCAAGGTGATCTTCCTTAGTCTTGCTGAAGATGAGCATGTCATCAAGGTAAACTACCACAAACACCCCTATGTATTCCTTTAGCACTTCATTGATCAACCTCATGAATTTGGTAGGGACATTGCTAAGCCCAAATGACATCACAAGCCATTCATACAGACCTTTTGTAGTCTTGAAGGATGCTTTCCACTCATCCCCTTCCTTAATTTGGATTTGATGGTATCCACTTTTTAGATCCAACTTTGTGAAGTATTTAGCCATTCCAAGATATCCCATTAGGTCCTCAATCATAGGGATTTGACACCTATATCTAAATATTATTCTATTTATAACTATAGAATCTATGCATAACCTCCACTTACATCCTTTTTTGATGCTAATAGCACTGGCATTGCATAGGGACTTATGCTCTTCTGTATAATCCCTTGAATTAACTCTTGCACTTATCTTGGTAACTCCTTAATCTAACTAGGGGTCACTTTGTAAGCTTCCTTATTAGGCATTGATTCACCTATAATGAAGACTTATTGATCTTTGTGGTGGTAGGACTGTAGGTGATCCATTACTAACAATGTCCTTAATCTACTCCAAAAGCTGTATCTCCTTGAGTAAAGGTGCTAGTTCTTCTGTCTTTTCTCCCTTAGGCTTCATCATAAAAACAAAGCATTCTTCTTCCTCTTTCTTTAGGTCTTGTAGCAAATATTTCCCACCAACTATCAACACATTAGGAATGGTCTTCACCCCTTCTTCCTCTAAAAAATATTGAATCTTATATGTCACTCCATTCTTTTTAAATGAGTAGGAGTTCTCTCCACCATGCATGGATTTCCTGTCAAACTGCCATGGTCTTCCCGATAAAATATGACATGCATTTATTAGGAGTACATCATAAATAATATTATCCATGTAACCTCCAATTGTAAATTCAATCCATTCTTGTTCATTTACTAAGACATGTTGTCCTTTGTTCAACCATGTCACTTTGTAAGGATGATCAAGTGGTATCCTAGATAGTCCAAGTTTGTTCACTGCTTCCTCTGAGATAATGTTTTCAGTTGACCCCGAGTCAATGATAACCTTACACACTTTCCCAATTATCTTACACTTCATCTTGAAGATTTCTATCCTCTTCTTAGGATCTTCTTTAACTAGTTCCTTAATTAGAACCCTCCTTATCATCAAATTATCTCCACTCTCTGAATCAAGATTGATCTCAAGAGACATAACACTACTGGTATCTTCTTGCATATAATTAAATCTTCTCTCTAATTTTGAAGATGTTTCTTCATTAGGGAAGCTATATGCAGGGTGTCCAAATTGGTGGCAATTATAACACTCCATGTTTACAAAAGACGACCCTCTACTAGAACCTCCACTAAATATTCCTTTACCACCATTGTTAGGATCTCTCCCTCTTTCATAACTACCTCTTCCACTAGTTTCATTGATTTTCTCTATCATTTTTGTCTCCCCTTAGGGTTTTGAGTCATTACCTCTACCACCATAGAAACCTCTATTACCTCTTCCTCTACCTCTACTAGTGGATTCATGCTTCTTCTTGCTCTTCTCTTCAACTTTAAGAGCCAATTGGTAACACTTATAGACCATGGTAGGTGTCAAGAGACTTATTTCCTCTTGTATGCTCCATTTTATCCTATTTAAATAATGTGCCACTTTTATGCTCTCATCTTCTATCACCTTGGATCTCTGGCACCATTTATAAAACTCCTTTGTATAGGCACTCACCTCTGAATCTCTTTGTCTTAGATTCTTCCTTATCTTATGGAGTTGTATCTCATAATCATAAGGGATGTAGGTGTCCCTAATATTTCAACCATACCTTTCCAAGTGGAGATTTGATTCTTTCCTTCTTTTAGTCTTTCATCTTGCACAAATTTCCACCATGTGAGGGTAGTTCCTCTCAATCTAGTCTTGGTCACTTTCACCTTTTGAGCTTCTGTCACATTCTCACACTCAAAGTGGTTCTCTAAACCTTCTATCCACTCCATCACCACCTCTAGCTCCATTTTTCCACTGAACAAAGGTACACCTTCTAATGATTTTTCCTCACATAGCTTTCAAAGCTCTAAGGAATGAATCTTCTTGCAAAATGGGATCAGGCTTTAGCACTTTATCCTCTATTTCCATTGAATTCCCTTTGTCTTCTATCTCTTTCACCTTCTCACTCACTTCTTTTGTCTTATCTTACAATTCATCAAGATTACTTTCCATTTCTGCTAGTCTTTCTCTTAGGATTCTATTCTCCTCCTCTTGATCATCAACTTTCTTTTCCAACTTTGTGTTTCTCAGCATTACTGAATCACCCAGTGATTCAAGATCACTCATATACCTTCCTTAGCCAAATATTTTAGGGTTTTGATACCAATCTTATAGGGAGGCTCCTTACTTGAGTCATCTTGACTCACTCCTAGGTCTCACTTATAGACCTACTAGGGTTTACATCTCAACCCTAACCTAGGGGTAAAACTCTTGCTTTCCTTTCCCCTAATCACCAAGGGCCTCACTATAAACAATGGATAGCTGTACACTGAACCTATAAGGGTAGATTCCAAAAAACTTACTCATTACCTTCACAGTCACTTTTCAGGGTATATTTCACACCAACCCCTTCTTGTAGACCCCAATTTTCAAGGTTTTGGTTCATAACTTATTCATTCCTTCATCGAGTTCAAAGTTCAAGGGAATATGACTACTAGTTCCTTGTAGCCCTAATCAGGCTCTTAAACCCCAATAACTCACAAAATTCACAAAAAATCCACCAAACTAATTGATGATCCAAATACCCTTTTTGGAAACCTGGAATACTTTTAGGATTAGAGGGTCTCAAGATGTTCGTATTGTACTCCAAACTTCACTGAGCCTGTGTCCTTAAAAAGAGGGCTAATAGGGCTATTGGTGATAAATTAAATAAAAGAGTGATGATATGGGTTCATCATCCTACTCCACTAATTATAGGGTCTCTTAAATACATAAATACCACCTTCCATTCATTTTATCCCTCCATTCAATCCAACCCTGCATTCAATTGAAGATTGTTACCCTCTTGCTCCTAGCCAGGCACTAGCAGTCTTGCCTAAGGAAAGGAGTTAAAAATAATAAAAAAAATACTTTAAGGAAATATAAAAAAGGTAAATAACTATAGAAGTACTCTAATTTCCATCCTCCATGGTCCATAAATATCCACTGGAAGATGCTCACTGTGGAGTCATATTTACAAGGCAATCTCCTTCACTGGTAGAGAGTAACCCAATAAGGATTGAATTCAAAATAAACATCAAAACTATACACAAAATTGAAAGAATGGATAAAAAAACAAGGAATTGAATATTACAAACTAAATCAATCATTATTTTTATTTATTCAATCCATATGCACTAGTTTTGAAAAAGAAGTCAGAAAACTGAGAAAAAATAAATATCTTCATTGTTGTTCTTCTTCAAAAACTATGCAAAGTCTATCCAACCTTCATATAAAACCATTCAAACATCCTTAAATTGATCAATAACTTCCATTAGGGAAGAAAGCAACTTTTGGACAAAGTTGTCGTGCAACATTTTAAAAGTTGCAAATGTTGGTCAAGCAACATTTTGCAATTTTGATAATTTTTGCACATTCAATGCTTTGACCATATGAATGGGTTCTACGAGGTCAAAATCCATTTCCTAGACCCCAAAAAAACTAAATATGACCCCATATGCATTATAGGTTCCATTTACATCAATTATCCCTTTTTGGCTCTTAGGACATTACAAAGGTCACTTGGACCAAAATACTCTAAACTAAAACACAAACCTAACCAAAACAGATCACACCAATCCTAAACCATCCTAAACAACCTTATAAAAAATTAAGGCCATTTTAAGGCTTTTAAAAACAAAAGTTGAGGGTTCAAATCCCTAGGTTCTCCTACACCATAAGGCCAAAATCACCCTTGGGAGGGAAGAGTAGCCTTGGGGTGAAGGGTAAGTTTGACAGCCATGAGTGTAGAATCTCTCTTCTTTGAAGAGAGGGAAAAAGACATAAATTATGGGGTCAATGTTTCATATCTTTTTGTATGTTTATGGGGGTCATAAGTCTATTTGAGTTGTAATAATGGGGGTCATAAGGGTTTTATATTTTTTGAGAAAGTATGAGTGGTATGGGAGATTTGTGGTGGCACATTTTTGCATATATTTTAGCTTGTCCTTAAGTTATTTGGTCCACCTTCAACCCTTTAAATGTCACTTAGTGGATATGTGTATACCCTTGGGTTGGGGGTTCTTTTGTTATGACTTATTGTATAATATCATCATGGTTTTTTGGGTGTAATTGTTACCCGACTTGGACTTGGTTCTCCTAGCTCGGGGTGACCTTGTAATAGGCCTATGGTTGAGAGGTAAGCCTCCATGGTCATGACATTATCTTTATTTTCCGGTATTCATATTGGGTTTCAAGAATGGTAAAATAGAGGAAGCAAGAGTTTGTGCATTTTCCTGCCTTGTTTCTATTGATTGAAATACTTTCATATTTGTAAATATTTCAATAGTATGTAAAAAGTTAGTATCACTTGTAAAAGTTGTATGAAAGAGAAGTGACTTGTGAAATGGACAAATTGTTGACACCATATTATTTACCACTTTGATTTTAGTAGTTGAAGGAAATTTTAAGTTTATAGTCTGATTTTGTTTTGTGGCTAGATTTAATTTTGAGGAAATGAAATAGAGTAGGAAATTGTTATTTTTCAAAATCAAAAGAAATTTTACTTTATGCAAGTAGATATGTTCTTGTTTAAACCAATTTGTTGTATATAATGGTTGTTGGAATATGGTGTAGGAGCACCTAAGGTTAGGAACATTTTTAAGTAAGAGTTCAAGCTACGATCCATCGGTGTTTCTCGTCTGCAATGTCTGATGGTTCCTATTCGTCAGTGATGCTTGTTGGTAGTGTTCGTCGGTGATGCTTGTTTGTGATGTTTGTCGGTGATGCTTGTTGGTAGTGTTCGTTAGAGATTCTTGTTGGTGGTGACTATTGATGACTATGTTTTTTGTCGGGTTTGTGATCTAATGCTCAGGGTTGGGAACCGACGATGTTCTTGCTATTCAGAAAAGTCAACTCTGGCACTCTGTAATGTCGGTTGACGACCCAAGAAATGCAGGATGTGACATTTGTGACCAGTTGGGTAATTTTCAATGACTTTCTACGTGTCATTTTTGCTTGAAATTATTAAGGGACACATGTTCCTATTCTGGAAGGGTTGTTTATTGCTCAATCTTGCCACCTTTGTAGGGTTGTTGAAGTTGTCCACGAGTATCAGATATTTTGGGTGATATTTTGATGGATGTATATATAGCTGAAAAGCTTTTGTAGTTAAGAGAGAGAGAGAGAGGATATAGATAGATTAGAGAAGGAGATAGAAACAGATCATATGATCCTGTAATAGTTTAGTTCTTGTGAATAAGAAAGAACATATTTAATGGATTCCATGTGCAGTGTGTGTTGTTGTGATCCTCAGGTGAAAACTGTCGATTTAACTTGGGGAATGAACCTATCCTAATGGGTTCTATAGCATGAAATAATAGCTTTACAATGCAATCCTAGTCCAGGGAACTTGAGGTGAATATCTTAGTGACTTCCTCAAGCTGGGGTGAAACAATACCCTATAAGGTCTGTGCAAGAGACCTTAGAGCACAGTCAAGCTGACTGTCGGTAGCAACTGGATCTTGGGAAAATTACATCAGATTGGTATCAGAGCAAGTTTGAGAATTGGGCTTGTGTTGTTTGGGTGTGATTTTTAGAAGAGTTTGTGACTTCATCCAATATGGTGACCAAAACAGAGCTAGAAAGGAACGTGGATGAGAAAAGAGAGGAAAAAAAACTCCTGAAGGAGCAGTTAGCTGAAATGACGTGTAATCTAGATGAAGTACAACTTCAAACTACAACAGTCAATGAACTGATGAGGGAGTCTGATGAGAAGGGTAAACAAATGGCTAAGGAGGACATAATCCCAGAGCCATAACCGATACTCTAAGAGGAACCATTCTTGAAAGTTTTTGGTAAACAGATTTGTCCTTTCTTACTTCTTAGGAATATGACTCTTAGTGCCCAAATTATGAACAATATCTAATTACAACAGTTGAAAAGTTGTTCTCTGATTACTGGCTTTTCTCTGAATTGGTA
>MU226470.1:1987648-1997699 GCA_018584345.1 Thuja plicata
CAAAGCAACCTGGGCATCTTTAATTTGTCCTAGCAAGGGGACTTGTTTAGCATCCATTGAATAACATCTCCCATGCACCTCTGTGAGACTAAGACCTAAGGCTTTGGCCACTGAATGGGGCATGACAATGTCCAACGCTCCAGAGTCTATTATGCAGTTACTTAGTTTACAACCGTTAATATACAATGAAAGATAGAAGGGATCGGGTTTCTGACCAGGAGAAGTTGCTAACACAGTACATTCATCTTGATGAAACAAATTAGCTATCAATATTTCCCCTTCTTGTTCTACGGTCACATTGTGGTTCAAGTTTGAGACATCCCCCTTACATCTCTCCACCAGTCTTTTCAATTCAGAAGGATGTGAAGCTAAATAATCTATAGGGGAAATCTGAATTTTCGCTTCTTCACAAAACTGGATAAAATCAAAAGGTGCTTTATCCTTACCCGTTTGAGAATTTGAGGCTCCTTGATCGGCATGGGCATTGCTCGTGGAAGGAACAGAGTCACCTTTGAGAGGTTGGCTCAAAGAATGGTTCTTCAACTTCTGTCCCCGGGTGAGTACTTGATATGAAGTCCCGTCAATGGTAGCATAGCATTCACCTTTGATTTCAGAGTCAGATTTATACTCCACAAATAAATCTCCGGAGTCGCCATTGGAGTATGTATCCAAATCTGCACAAGGAGCTACTATAGTCAGCTCATTGGTGGCTAACAACTGCATCATATAGACAGTCTCTGGGTAGTTCTCACTGTCATGATCTATAGTCAAATGAAACACGCACATGTTCCCTTTCTTGGGTGCTGCCTCGATCTGCAATCTCGGCTAGGTGCCTGTAAGCTGTAGGAGCTTATTGTCTGCACCTCTTCCCGGCACATTCTGAAAATTCCACTGATAAGAGTTGTTGAAATCTGGTAATTGCTTCTTCATTGTGACCAACTCATTTGACAACTTTTGAAGCATCTCATCAAATGATGTAGTATTGCTGGAGCTTCCCTTGGTTTGAATCTCCCTTTTCCACTTTCCCGCGGAGATCAAGTCATCTTCGCACTTAATGGCTCTTCTTTGTGCATCTGCTAGATCAGCAAGGCATGCCTGTCTTAAGTCATAATTTACATCCAGAGGCATCGCGCTTATGAAGAACATTTTGAGATTACCGGCAGTAGGCCTAGCAGCAGCAGGGATGCTACTGGTAATTTTGTTGAAACTGGCTACAAAATCCCTCATACTCACGTGAGGTTGCTTCTTGATGGATGCCAATTGCGTTAACAGAGCATGCTCATCTTCTGCAGTCTTAAATCGGGCTTTGAACATCGTTCTCATCATGTTCCAGCAAGTGATAGAGCGATCATCCAGATGGTAGAACCAATCCGTAGCACTCTCTTTTAGAGTCTCAATGAATAATCTTACAGCAACGTCCTCATGTGCCACCCCCAAGATGTTAGTGGCTGCAAAGAATGCTTTAATATGTTCATCCAGAGTGACCTGTCCGTCACCAGAAAACTTAGGGAAATTATTTCTCGACCCAGTAGGAAGCAGATGATAAGTCGCTAACACTAAAGTTCCAACTGCTGTAGCCCATGGAGCAGCCATGATAGCCCTTGCACTATATGGTGGAAAATTAACAACCGAGGGAGTATTGATACCGTGAAGAGTCAATACCTGGCAAGCGCTTTGTGAAGTAATTTGATTCCTAACAAGGGAAGCCGGTCTAATCTGACTCTTCTTTTCTCCTCTTCTTTTAGGAACCTCTAGGATGGGAAAACCAAGCTCTTCTAGCTTGTCAAACGTAGGATCTCGCCCACCCTGTTCTCTGGTACTCCTAAGGAACTTTGTGCATTCCAGGGTGCTGATAAGAGTTTACTGCTGGGCTTCTCTTTGTGCTTGTCTTTCTGCTCTCTAGATATTCCTCTTTTGAACAGCTCTTTCTAAAGCTTCCGCCCTTCTTTCTTCTTCCTCTAATACCTGGCTCGCATTTCAGTAATGCTCAGCGTTCCTCCTATACCTCCAAACAAATGTATTGAGAGACGAGCTTATGTCTTCTTGATCATCTTGAAAACCAAGGTTTGGTTGGAGCATTGGAAAGATATTCTCATGAGGGAGTACCATTTGTCCTCATGATATGATGTACTGATCGAGAGACTATTCAAGTCCCCAGTGGAGTTGCCAAAAATCTATTAGTAAATAGATTTGTCCTTTCTTGTACCTTATGACAATATGACTCTTGATGCCCGAATGATGAACAAAATCCACTTACAACAGTTGAAAATCCGTTCTCTGATTACTGGCTTTTCTCTGAATTGGTAGGTACAACTCCCTTTTGAAATGATATGCAATGAATTATGTCTTGATTCCTAAATCTAACACAAGGTATGCTCTTAACCCGAGAGCAGGAGAGGCAAACTGAATTAAGCCTAAACAGAACTTAATCCAGGCAAGGAGAGCTTTCTAATCTATAAACCAAGCTGTAGAACTCACACATCCTATGAATTCATACACTCAGTACTAACTAATCTACAGCAACTCCTAACAGAGACATAAATGAAATGATGAAAACTTCTAATGAATCCTTCTCTGAATATCCCACAGCACATCCTACTGAGGTTCATTCACATCCTCAAAACAAAGGAATGAAACATCCTTTCCTTCCTATTGCAATTCAGATTAAGAAAAAGAACCATATCATTAACAACTTCTATCTAGCTCTTCCCTAAATATCCCACAGCACATCCTACTGAGGTTTCTTCACATCCTCGTCACAAAAGAATGAAACATCCTTTCTTTCTTAATGTAACTTAGACTAAGAGAAAGAACCATCTAACTAACTGGAACAGAAAATGATTGACATAAAACACCTTCAATTGTCTCTGCAACATCAAGTATTCCACACCAAAAATTTGCCGACCTTTCATTAATCTTTCAACTTCATACATATAGACCCAGGGGATGACCGTTACAAAGGAATTTTAATCGATTCATCTCCCTCTAAATGACAGATGGCAAGAAACCACCTCTGTCACTACTAATTCCAAGGGAAAAGAAACGGAAAAGAAAAGGGGAAGTTGAATCATTTGGCTTCCTTTCCCTTTTCCATCTTTGTCCGATAAGCTTTGGCAGCTCTGTTCGTGCCACTTGCAGAAGCATCAATCAAACTGTGACACTTCAATTTGAATCCTTCATCTTCTCTTTAATGACATCTGTCGAGTCCAATCCATTGGGCTTCGGGGTCAAATAACTGCTTATGTCTTTCACATGTTTGATGCTATTCGGTTTCGATTTCAACCTCAAATGGTATCGAGAATCCTCATCTTTATCTTGAACTCGGGCCTTTAATGCAATTGGCGGAAAATCCCAAACTGAATGCTTCCGGCGGAAAATACCAAATCTGCTTCTCCATTGCGGAAAATTGGAAAAGAGCTTCTCCATTTCAGAAATTTGCAACTTGGCTTCTCTTCGCGGGAAATGAGACTGAAGCTTCTCCTTGGCGGAAATTTGCAACTTGGCTTCTCTTCGCGGAAAATGTATGGGGGAGGTGCGAAACCCACAATATGTGCAAAACCTTCTTTGCGGGAATCGCACCTAGTAGGTGCGATTTCTGCATAATGGAGAAGCCACTACCTGTCTTTCCGCACGTCATTTTTAAGTGCGCGGACTTCTTAACTTAAAGCACATGCTTTATTTGATCTCTTAAAACAATAATATAACATTCCTTTTTAATAAATTGGGCCCACCTTATTATAACTAACCTTGTGGAAAATCACCTGAGAGGTGCGAAACCCGCGCAGTGCAAAGTTCTTCTTTGCAGAAAATCACCTAAGAGGTGTGAAACCCGCGCAGTGCAAAGTTCTTCTTTTCTGCCTTTGCAAAAAATTACCTTCTTAAGTAGAATTCTGCCACGGAGAAGCTGAAATCTAATTCTCCACTTTGAGTCTTTCTTGATTCCAAATTTCCTTTTGAACATTTCTCTCTTACCCGAAAATTTGAAAAAGTGCTTCAAAAACCCGTTGTGGGGTCCACCAGAGCGCTCTTTCTTCTTTTCTGCCTTTGCGGAAAATTACCTTCTTAGGTAGAATTCCGCCATGGAGAAGATGATTTCTGAAATCTCGCCGAGCTCATTCTCGTTCATTTCTTAACCAAATTTCTCGCCGTTTGTTGCATTAGGATCGTTGAGACTTGTAGAATCAATCCATACTAGTCTTCGATCTCTGCCTGAGAAAGAACATCGATTGGAGCACAAATCTTTGTCGGGTTAGGATCTACAACCTACCCAAAATAATGAGACCTCAGAACAACCCACCCGGCTAAGAGAAGGAAAGGCAATGACAGGGAAACCCGACAAAGATAGCCTACTTAAGAAAGACTTAGACCTAGACTCAGACTGACCAGACTGGCTATACGACTCCAAAATCCTCCACTTTGACAGCATGGGTACAGGATGAAAAGTGGGGCAACAAAAGCATTAAAGGCAATGAGTGGTAAGTCCTTAGAAGGTCTTGAAAATCACTTAAGGATCCATAATTAATCATGGAGTGGATAGAAGGTCTTGAAAATCACTTTGATTGTGATAATTTGACTAAAGCTCAGGAAGTTAGAGTAGCCAAGATAAGATTGAGAGGGACTACCCTCACTTGGTGGAAATTTGTCCAAGATGAAAGGACAAAGGGAGGCAAGAACCCCATAACCAGTTGGAAAGGTATGGTGGAAAAGATTAAAGAAACTTACCTTCCTGATGATTATGAAGTGCAAATGCATAAGAAAATGAGGAATTTGAGGCAGAAAGACTTAGAGGTCAGTGCCTATACAGAAGAATTCCATAAGCTATGCTTAAGGTCCCATGTGATGGAAGAAGAAAGCCTAAAAGTGGCAAGATATCAGAATGGCCTTAGATGGAGCATTCAAGGAGAACTTAGTCTCTTAAGCCCCAAGACTATCCACCAATGCTATCAATTAGCACTTAAAGTGGAAGAGAAGTTCAAAAAGAATTAGTACTCAAACAATAGAGGTAGAGGAAGAGACAATAGAGTTCATAGGGGAGGATATGGACGAAGAAATCCTGAAGCTAAGAATAAAATCACTAAGAATTAGGGAGAATCCAGTTACACTAGAGGTGGTTACAATATAGGAAGAAGACCAAATAATAGTTCAAGAGGAAGGACTGATGGCCAAGGGAGATGATCTTATTTCTCTTCTAAGAAGTGCTATAATTGTTAGCAACTTGAGCATCCTGCATATTAGTGTCCAGCAAAGAGATCTACTTCCCAAGGAGGAGAGAAAAGAGCTAACTATGTGCAAGAAGAGTCTTCTAGAAGCAAGACTTTAGATATCACCATAGGATCAGAGATGGGAGAGAATTTGATGGTTTGGAGAACACTCCTAAAAGATCCCATCAAAGAAGAGCCAAGCCAAAGAAAATCTTTGTTTCGAGTCAATTGCAAAATACTCGGTAAGGTCTGTAAAGTTATCATACATTTAGGATCTACTAATAATATTGTTTCTTTAGAAGCTATTGAGAAGTTAAAGTTGACAAGGATTCCTCACACTAATCCTTATAAAGTTACTTGGTTGAATAGAGATCAACATGTAATAGTCAATGAACAAGCTTGGATAGAATTGTCCATAGGGAGATATAAGGATAGAATTTTGTGTGATATCCCACCCATGGATGCGTGTCATTTTCTATTAGGTAAACCTTGGCAGTATGAACAATGTGTAGTCCATAATGGAGCTAAGAAATCCTATTCCTTCAAGAAAGATAGAATGAATTTCAGGGTACAGTCAATCTTGGAAGAAGAAAAGGAAATAAAAAAGGTCCCAACCTACTGGTGGTCGATGAGAAAGAATTCCTAAAAACATTGGAAGAAGATGGAGTAGGATTTTCTTTGGTTCTAAAACCAAAAGGTGAGAAGAGGAATGAAATAGAAGAGTTTCCTTTAGAAATCCAAAGGTTGTTAACTCAATATCAGGCTATATTTAGTAATGGTCAACCAGCTACCCTACCACCTGATAGATCCATTAGTCATCAAATTGACTTCATTCCAGGAGCCTCACTTCCAAATAAAGTTTCTTATAAGATGACTCCACAGCAAAATGCAGGGATTTCTAACCAAATCTAGGAACTAATTGACCATGGGTTGATTAGAGAGAGCATAAGTCATTGTGTTGTTCCCATAGTCTTAGCCCTGAAGAAAGATGGTACTTAGAGGTTGTGTATTGATTCCAGGGCCATAAACAGGATAACTATCCGATATAGGTTTACAACACCTAGGATAGAATATTTGATGGATTGTCTTGGTGGAGCTAGATATTACTCCAAGATAGATCTTAAGAGTGGATACCATCAGATAAGAATTAAAGGGGGAGATGAGTGGAAGACTGCTTTTAAGACTACTGAAGGATTGTATGAATGGCTAGTTATTCCTTTTGGGTTGTCAAATTCCCCAAGCACATTTATGAGATTAATGAATGAGGTTTTAAAGGAATTCATTGGAAAATGGGTTGTAGTGTACTTAGATGACATCCTGGTGCTCAGCAAGACCAAAAAGGATCATCTTAGACATTTGCAATTGGTAATGCAGAGATTGCATGAAGAAAAGTTGACAATCAACTTGGAAAAGAGTGAATTCATGAAGCAAGAATTGGTATATTTTGGTTTTGTTATCTCAGAGGGTAAATTGAAGATGGATGTAAGCAAGGTGGAAGAAATATTGAATTGGCCTACACCAAGATCAGATATGGAGGTATGAAGCTTCCATGGTTTGGCATAATTTTACTAAAAATTCATCAAACAGTTCAATGAGATTAGTGCACCTATTTTGGATACCTTCAAAGGAGGTTTGAAAGCCAAGTTCCAATGGAATGAGCAGGCTAATGAAGGATTTTAGCATTTGAAGAAGAGAATAGTGACTCAACCAATTTTGACACTTCCTAGTTTGGACAAATTATTTACTATGGAATGTGACACTAGTAATATTGATGTCGGTGCAGTATTGAGTCAAGAAGGAAAACCTGTAACTTTTCATAGTGAGAAACTCAGTGATGTGAAGAAGTATTCCTCATATGATTTGGAATTATATGCATTAGTGCAAGAACTAAGGAAATGGAGACATTATCTATTTCCTAAATAATTTGTTGTCTTTACCGACAATCAGGCTTTGAGTTTTCTAAGTTCCCAAGATAAACTATCACAAGCATATGAAATGGGTGGAATACATCCAAGCCTTTACTTTCACAATAAAGCATAAGAAGGAAGTAAAAAATAAGGTGGAAGATGCATTGAGTAGAAGGTTACTCATGGTGCAAGAAGTTCAGCTATGAAGCATTAGCATTGAAAGCTTCAAAGATCTGTATCCAGGAGATGAAGATTTTGCAACAGCATACAGGGTATGTCAAGAGTATCAAAATTATTTTCATAGAGAATATTCAGAGTATACTCTTCAAGAAGGTCTTCAATTTAAGGGAGGACAACTTTGTGTACCAAGAGGTTCCATGAGAGAAAATCTAGTACAAGAAAAGAATAATGGTTCCTTAAGTGGACATTTTGGATTGAATAAGACCTTGGAATTGGTCAAAAGGTATTACTATTGGCCAAGAATGAATCAGGACATCCAAAAGTATGTAGAGACTTGTTTAGTTTGTCAGAAGGCAAAAGAGACTTCATCTAATTCAGGATTGTATTAGCCCCTTCCTATTCCAAATAGACCATGGGAATGCCTTAGTATGGATTTTGTTGTTGGGTTACTAAGGACTAAGCAAGGAATGGACAACATCTTTGTAATTGTTGATAGGTTCAGTAAGATGGCTCATTTTGTACCATGCAAAACCACACATGATGATTGTTACATAGCCAATCTATTCTTTAGAGAAGTAGTCCGGATACATGGATTTCCTTTGAGTATTGTATCTGATAGAGACTCCAAGTTTATGAGTCATTTTTGGAAAACTTTGTGGCAGAAGATTGGTACAAATCTTTATTTTAGCTCTACCTACCATCCCCAAACCGATGGTCAGACTGAAGTGGTGAACCAAAGCTTAGGTAATCTTTTGAGATGCCTTACCAAGGAGTATGTAAAATCATGGGATCAGTTACTTGCTCAAGAAGAATTTTCCTACAATGATACAGTTAATAGGTCCATGGGAAAGAGCCCTTTTGAAATAGTGTATGGGATTCATCCTAGGGGTATCTGTGAATTAAGGGATCTTGGTGGCAATACAGAGAGGAGTGGGTATGCTGAAGATTTTTCTCAATCCATGAAGGAGATCCATGAATCAGTTAAAGTAGCATTGATAGAGAGTACCACTCATATCAAGCAGAAGGTAGATGTAAGGAAAAGAGATGTTCAATGTCAGGTTGGAGATTTGGTCATGGTGCATCTCAATAAAGCAAGGTTGCAGAAAGGAGTTCCAAGTAAAATTCAGATGAGGAAGATAGGACCTTGTGCAATATTGGAAAAATATGGGTCTAATGCTTATAAAGTTGATCTTCCTACAGACATACGATTATGTCCTATTTTCAATATGGCAGATTTGGTATCTTATAAAGGTCCAATTCCCAAAGGAGATTCTGATCTCATAGGAGATAGTGAGGATCTCAAAGTGCTTAAACTTCCTGTTATACCCCAACTAAAGGAAGATACAATTCTAAATTCAAGAGTTGCCAAGCAGACTAGACGACAGACCTATATGGAACATCTGGTCAAATGGAAAGGAAAAGTTGATTCCGAGGCTACATTGATTTTAAGAAGTTAGGCATCAATCTTGACATACTCCAATCACCTGGAAGTTGATTTATTTTTGTTTGGGGAGTATGGTGCAGGAGCACCTAGGGTTAGGAACATTTATAAGTAAGAATTCTAGGTACTGTCCGTCGGTGTTGCTTGTCGGCAATGTCTGATGGTTCCTATTCGTCGGTGATGCTTGTTGGTAGTGTTCATCGGTGATGCTTGTTGGTAATGTTTTTCAGTGATGCTTGTTGGTAGTGTCATCGGCGATGCTTGTTGGTGGTGACCATCGACGACTATGTTTGTCATCGGGTTTGTGATCTAACGCTCGGGGTTGGGAACCTACAATGTTCCTGCTATTCAGAAAAGTCAACTCTGGCACTCGGTAATGTTGGTTGATGACACAGGAAATGTGGGATGTGACATTTGTGACCAGATGGGTCATTTGCAATGACTCTCTATGTGAAATTTTTGCTTGAAATGATTAAGGGACACCTGTTCCTATTCTGGAAGGGTTATTTATTTCTCAATCTTGTCGCCTTTGCAGGGTGGTTGAAGTTGTCCATGAGTATCATATATTTTGGGTGATATTTCGATGGATGTATATATAGCTTAAAAGATTTTGTAGTTAAGAGAGAGAGAGAGAGGATATAGATAGATTAGAGAAGGAGATAGACACAGATCGTATCATCCTATAATAGTTTAGTTCTTGTGAATAAGAAAGAACATATTTAATGTATTCCATGTGCAGTGTCTATTGTTGTGTTCCTCAGGTGAAAACCACCAGTTTATCTTGGGGAGTGAACCTATCCTAATGGGTTCTATAGCATGAAATAGTAGCTTTACGGTGTAAGCCTGGTCCAGGGCACTTGAGGTGAAGATCTTAGTGACTTCCTCAAGCTGGGGTGAAACAATACCCTATAAGGTCTATGTAAGAGACCTTAGAGCACAGTCAAGCTGACTATCGATAACAACTGGATCTTGGGAAAATAACATCAGAATATTAGTTTACAAAAAAATAAATATAGGAAGAGCAGTATTATTTTGACTTACATATGCTTATACAAGTTTTGTAATTTGTTTATATAAAAGCTTACAAGAATGTTCAATTGTGTATTATAACTATGTAATACTTAGAAAAAATGTGAACTTAACTACCTTTTTATGACAACACTACATTAAGCATATATACACACACACACACACACACACACACACACACACACACACACATATATATACATACATATATATATACATATATATACATACATATATATATGTATATATATATATACATATATATACATATATATATATGTATATATGTATAT
>MU226470.1:1999587-2020147 GCA_018584345.1 Thuja plicata
TACATACATACATACATATATATATATATATATAATTGGGAACTATATATATGTACACACACACACACACACACACACACATATAGTAGAATCACATTAGGCTCCTCTTGATTCAATGATCCAAGATCTCAAACTCTGTCTAGGGTGCTCAAGTATCTTTACTCACCCTATCTACTTCACCTAGAAAACTCCTACCCAAGGACATCCTATCAAGTTCCCAAAGTACTCACTTACCATCTGCTTCTCCTAATCAACAAGTATAGCAAAACCTCCATCATATGATTTAGAATCTTGTAGGGTTATTGAGGTCATGAAATGTGTTTAAAAATAGTGGACAAGGTTCCAAAAATTCACCTTTAAGCTTCTCTTTCTTACCGATCTCCTATTTCCTTCAAATAAGCCTTGTAGCCCTCAATTAGCCCTATTTTCCTACTTTTTTGAAATTTTATTTTCAGACTCTCAAAGAACCTACCAATCCAATGCCCATTAAAGATACCCTTTTGGAATCCTCAAAATATTTCAAAGGTCTTACCTTTCCATGGAGTGCGTACATGCCTTAACTCAAATTGAGTATTTCTAGGTCTTTACAAAGCTTTCTTGACTAGTCACTAGTTTAAGTCTTCAAATCCCTTGAAAATGGACTCACCAAGTCTCTTAACCCTGTCCACACATTTATTAGGTACCAATGAACATAATTAAATCATTTGTTTGATTCATTCATTCATTCCCTACAAGAATCAACTCACTGTTGCTTGTCTGCAACTAGTCGGGTTACTACACAACTAGCCTAGGGAAAGAATAAAAATTTAACCAACAACATATTCTTACTGCCTACTTGATATGGTACACTGCACATAGGCTCCAATCTCATATCCCAAAGGGTTGTGATGATTCTACAGTGGGATATCAAGAATGGGCCATTTTCTACACTGATGCAAAGCATCTTACAACCCAAATAATAAATAGGATCCTTTCTGATCCTTTCAACATCCATTCAATAATATCTTTGTATAGAGGCATTTTATGAGGTAAAACACAACATGTTTGAACACAAAAACATCAACCTTTCTCAATTTGCATATCCTGATTTCTATATCTGATTCCATTATTCATAACTTTCAGTTTTTAAATCCTCTTAACAAATACTTTGGTGGAATTGTTCAAAATTAGTCCTTATAAAACATATAAATTAGAGACCAATAACACATTTTAACTATAATTTATGGTCTCTACACCAAGAGCCATATTTTCTGTCTTAAACCAGAAGTAAAACATCAAACCCTACATAAGACATCTCATATCTTTCTCAAAACAAATCCAAATGACACAAAACCAATTCTGAGATAACCCTTTAAGATTATAGTTTCATAATATGTAATCCATTAATTTTTTCCAATCCATAAATCATTCTCTAATCACAAATCACTGCCTGCAACTCCAATGCAAATCTTTAAAATCTAGGTTCCCCTAAAATCTACATAACTTTCACAAATTGGAATGAAAATGACTCAAACAAAAGGGGAATGAAAGCCACTTCACATATATTTCCAATGCATATTATTAGAGGTCCTGATTATCCAAAATGTGTCTATACCAAATATTTCAATTTGACTATAGTCAGGGAATCTCAAATTTGCAAATACCCACTTTCACCAAAATGCTCATAACTTACTTCAAACTGAATGAAATTAATCCAAACCAAAGAGAGAATAAATTTATTTCATTAAAATATCCAAATATACAGAATATACATATTTTCCAGGATGTACATGGTCGTACAAGGCTTGGAAACAATAGAAAATTTGAAAAACCAATTAAAATATCTATATTAGAAAACCTCAAAATTACTCCAAAATGTTTACTTCTTTTCATATTGATTTGGAAAGACCTTTACAATGATTTTATAGTGATTTTGGTGGTTTACAACTTCCAAACCACCTTTTAAACCATCTCATTACATTCTTTTAATCATTATGCATTTTCTTGACAATATTTTATGCATTTTTTGCATTACAACTTTTATAAGTTTAACTTCAAACATAACAATTATTTGCATGGACAATTGAATCACACTAAAATGGACTTAATAGAATTTTTACATAAATTTTAGCCTTTAATAGGAATTCTTTCATATTTTGACCTTCTTGACCCAATTAGGACCTTAATAAGACAATATTAACAATGTCATACAAAAGACCATAAAATTCATGATATGGATTCTATCCTCTTGTATCCTCTTGTTATTCCTTTGTACTTAGGTTCTCCTACAACATTCTCCCAACCTTAAAAATTTTCCAAGTCCCTTGGAAACATGGAACCAATAACTTGTAAGAAAATAACTTAGACCAAAAACCTCTCTCCTCTACCTCTTCATGCCTTTATCACCTCTTTTCCTTTAAGGACATAGGACTGCCCTCAAAATCACATTATCAAATAATGCTATCAGTGGAGCATTAATGGCTTCAACTCCATGGTGCCTTATAACTTAGAGATTCATCTTTACAATGCTGCTTCAAACTCACCACAAATAACTCTCTCATGTGCCTCACCTAGGAGTCCCATCCTTCCTCTTTTCCCTAGTCTTTTGGAAACCAACTAGGCCTCTCCTTTTCCCTGGACCTTCTCTTGGACCTTGAAAGACTTCCATTGTCTATACACACAACCCAACCTTCATATGCAGAAAGATGGATAAGCACCTGCAACCAAAAACACATCAACAAATCAAAACCAAATCTTCAAGGTCCTGGTGTGGATTGCCTCCCTCGATGCTCTACCCACACACTCAAGATATTCAAGCTCTGATACCAATTTTATGCAAATGATTTTACAACCCAAATAATAAATAGGATCCTTTCTAATTCTTTCAACATCCATTCAATAATATCTTTGTATAGAGGCATTTTATGAGGTAAAACACATGTTTGAACACAAAAACATCAACCTTTCTCCATTTGCATATCCTAATTTCTATATCTGATTCCACTATTCATAACTTTCAGTTTTTAAATCCTCTTAAAAAATTGTTTTATTGAATTACTCAAAATTAGTCCTTACAAAACATATATAAAGTAGAGACCAATAACACATTTCAATTATAAGTTATGGTCTCTACACCAAGAGCCATATTTCCTGTCATAAACCAAAAGTAAAACATCAAACCCTACATAGGACATCTCATATCTTTCTCAAAATGAATCCAAATGAAACCAAACCAATTCTTAGATAACCCTTTATGAGTCTAATTTCATAATATGTAATCCATTAATTTTTTCCAATCCATAAATCATTCACCAAGCACAAATCACTACCTGCAACTCCAATGCAAATATTTAAAAACTAGTTTCCCTTAAAATCTATATAAATTTCACAAATTGGAATGAAAACAAATAAAAAAAGGGGAATGAAATATACTTCACATATCTTTCCAATGCATATGGTTAGAGGTCATGATTATCCAAAATGTGTCTGTACCAAACATTTCAATCTGACTATAGTCAGGGAATCTCGAATCTGCAAATACCCACTTTCACCAAAATGCTCATAACTTACTCCAAACTAAATGAAATTAATCCAAACCAAAGCGAGAAGGAATTTATTTCAATAAAATATCAAAATATACATAATATACATGTTTTTCAAGCTGTACATGGCCGTACAAGTCCTAGAAACAACAGAAAAACTGAAAAACCAATCAAAATATTTATATTAAAAAACCTCAAAATTACTTCCAATTGTTTCCTTCTTCTCATATTGATTTGGAACGACCTTTAAAATCATTTTATAGTGGTTTTGGTGGTTTACAACTTCCCAACCACCTTTTAAACAATCTCATTACATTATTATAATCATTATGCATTTTCTTGACAATATTTTATGCATTTTTTGTACCACAACTTTAACTCCAAACTTAACAATTATTTGCATGGACACTTGAATCAAAATAAAATGGACTTAATAGACATTTTACATAAATTTTAGCCTTTATTAGGCATTCTTTCATATTTTTACCCTCTTGACCCAACTAGGACCTTCATAAGACAATATTAACAATGTCACACAAAAGACCATAAAATTCATGATATGGATTCTATCCTCTTGTATCATCCCAGTATTCCTTTGTACTTAGGTGCTCCTAGACCATACACCCTACTCTGTACAAGCTAGTGAACTAGAGAAACATAAAATATTTAGAAAAGAATACTATCCTCTACACTACACACACCCAAATGTACAAAAGAAAAGAAAAGAAAAGAGAGTCTATTCTACTACTTCCCAACAAAAATAATGGAGTTTCAATCCATGTGAGTCAAATTTCTAAAAAACACACTTGACTGAGACAAAAAATGCACTGGTTCTTGTATTGCAAAAAGTGATCAACTTCATCCAACCCTAGAAATCAATCCCGAGGGGCCTTATATAGTCTAATCCCTTGTGGTTACATACTTGGTTGTCCAAGAAAACCTAATTCCTTCATTGTAGCTTCTTAAGCCAAAATTTTTTCAAGAAACTTTGAAAATTTCCCAAAGTTGTCATGACAACTTTTGTCAATTTTTGCAAAGTTGCTATTCTCACTATCCATTGGATTCCAACCTATCAAGAAAGGTATAATTATTTTTTTAATTCCATTTTAGCATCAAATTAACATGCTCATCACATTGTGTAGTATTTTTAACATGTTAGACTCTTTTCCACCTATTTAGGACTCTCAAAGACTAAGTACATCCTAAGACAAACTAAGTCTCAAACCTCCAAAACTAAAAACATAACTATCCTATCAAACAAAAAATCACACTGACTCTCTAGAAGTCCTTATTCCTTCACTGAATTGGATAGGGTCATTACAAGCCAAAATTTTCAAATAGAGTATTTAGGTGCTTCTGTACGGTTCTCCCTATAGACACCTAAAATTGACCAGGTATTCTTAAATCAAGCAAATCTGCATTTTTCATCAAATTGCATCGAAATTGATCAAAATAAAATCAAATGGACATTTATCAATCAAAATGGAAAAAATCAAATTAAATCAAGGGATTAATTAACCATGACATCAAATAATCAAATATAAGCCTAAAAGGATCAATCAAAATTATATAATTGATTTTAATCAATTAATTATATAGTTTTAATCAAAAATCAAATTGAACCTATTCATCCCTACATGGATAATTTAATTAATTGATTAAATTAAATAATCCTAATATTCTTTCAACATGAATTTGAGCAACCAATGAGAATTGAGAAAACAAAGCACATGGATCAGTCCTAAATTTGAATCTCAATCACTCATTTTTAACTTTGAATCTCAATCACTCAAATTTGTCCCTTTGTCCAAATGTTTGAGACAATCATTTAAATTGGCCCCCCATTTGAAACCATTTGAAAGCCTCTCACTCAACCATGGCTTAATCATGATCAGGTAACTCTACCCCCTACACTTGGGAAAATCCTATAAATAGAAGTCATTTTGAGAGCATAAGGATCCTAAAAAATTTGAATGCAAAGCATCAAACCTCTTGTCAATTTGATAGAATCTTGAGAAATATTGAGAGATTTCATAGAAAATTTAGAGAATTAAGATCATTTTATGAGCATTTGGATTACATATCATAGTAATTTTGAGAGAATGGAGCTATATTAGGTATTTACTATCATAAATTTCTCATTGTAGGATTGTCATTGATAGAGATTAAGGCTGAGAGCTCTATTAACAAAGATTAGATAGAGATCCATGAGATGTTTATTGATTTAATTGCAATTTTTAGTTTAAATTTCCATTATTCTTCCATAGAATTGTAGTTAAATAAATTAATTTTGTGAAGGTGTACTTTATTCACACACAAATGGTGCCCACCATGGGGATTTGAGCCTCAATTCCTCATTTTATTTGAAATTTTGTGTGTTTTCCTTCACTTTTGTGTTTATGTTGTAGTTTGTAGGAGAAATGACGCCTACAAGAAATCTAATGATACCTGCCAATAGAGAAGTGACACCTGCAAAAATCCTCCTCTCTCTATCTTAATTTATTTCACCACCTGTGAGATAAAGTGTGACACCTACGACCGTAAAGCGTCGCCTATGGCCTGAGAAATACAATCTGTTATCTGTCATTTGACACCTGTGATAAGTCTTTCACCGCAATTTAAACTTTTTGCAGCACCTGTGAATTTTTTTTAACGCTCTTTCATTTTTAAATCTCATGTGTTAATAATTAAATTCTACATTTAAAGTTTTAAATTCCTCTTGTTAATAGTTAAATAATGCCTATTAGCTATTATATGACACCTAGAATTCACTACTTGATATTGAGTTTAAATTGATTTTTGTCTTTTTTGACTCTCTGTTCTTTTTATTTTTTGCAGATGAAACAACACCTGAAAGTGCAAAAGCCAAAACTGAGGGTGACAAGGCCAAATAGAGAGGTAAGGATTCTAACAAAGTACTCTAAACAAATTCACAATGCAAATATTTTGGAAAGTTTAAAGGTAGAAGAGCATTTGTATGATCATTACATAAAAATTAGTAGTGCATACAAAAATAAGTTTCCTACTTAAATTGATTTTATGCTTTAGGTTCTTAAGCTTGATTTGAAAAATTTGATCAAAAGAACTTAGGTGCATTTGTCAATTTGGTTTCAAGTTTTCTTCACTTTATTTCTTTGTGTTGACTAACTTGTTGGTGGAGCTGGAGTGAGAACTATCGCCACTAGGTGAGTACGAAAAACAAGTATCAAAAACCTCAAAAAAGCACCTAGCCTTTGTTAGCTACAAAAAAAGTATTTTTCGAAACAAGCTTGCATTCCCTTAACTTGTGGCAATTCAATTATATCTATTTTAATAGAAAAAATCCTATTATTGTCCATCTTGAACAAAGAATTAGGCATATGCTCTCAACTTTTCAAATTTGATTAAAAAATGAAACATGTTGAGTTTGAGGTGGTAGAAAGAAAGGGAGGAAATTAACCACACATTTCAATTTTTAAGAACCTCTTTGTAACAAGGTTGAAAAAGAACAAGTGTTTTTGAAGTGTTTGGAACAAAGAACAACAATAGGGATATTCTCTTCACTTTTAAGTGAATCAAATTCCCAAACTTGTTGAGATAAGTTCATTTGTCTCTTTCCTATATATGCTAGTTAAATTATAACTTTAGAGGGTCTGCCTCCCGAGAATTTCCTTATGAGGACGGTGAGAGGGAACAACCCAAAGTGGGAGACAATCACTTTTTCCGTGATACTATCTGACCCACTATAAATAAAAGCATTCTTCCTTAATGGGAAGGTGACTAAATTATGTTCAAGTTATCTTCACTTCCTCGAGTAGTCCTTCGGGATTGCGCAAAATCATACTTTTGTGCATGTGGGAAGCCCGCAAGGGGGTAAAAGAACTTGGCATAATTTAGAATAGAGGTGTTCATTAAATCCAAAATAAGTAGAAAGCTACCTTTTAGAGCCAAATGTTAAAATCCAAATCTGACTCTAGGTAGATTACGTGGAAGCTATTCTTGTTTTATACTTGTGAAAATGACCGAGAACATACATGTAGTGTTGTTTTAGGGATATGGTACAAACTTGAAGTGTGTGTTGTGTTTGTATTTACTTTTCAAACAAGAATATTCTCTAGCAGACCTGATCAAAACCCTTAAACTTTTAAAAACCAAAATAATTGACAAAAACAACTTTCATCTACCAAATTCCACGTATGCACATTTATGTGATGCCTACAACAAGTTCTGTGATGCCTGAAACACTGAAACAATGTCTGGCATCATTTTAACACCATGTAAGTCACTGGAAAGTTATGCCTAGAAATATTAAACCAATGTCTACCAATAGGAAAATGCCACCTTCTAACTATAGAGTGCCACATACGCAAATTCCAATAAACGCTTGCAAGCAGTTAAGTCATGCCTACACACAAGGAAGTGACACCCAAAAAAAAAGAAGGGAAAATAATGGACATTTCTTGAGGGCTTGGAGAAAATTGGATTTCATTCTTAAGCACCCTTTTAGATTTTCCAGCTGTCCATAAGTTCAAACTGGTCAGAATCCCCATTTTTGGACATTTTGCAAAAAATCTTAAGGGATTGATCAACTTTAGTGAGAAATCCAAGATTTTACGCAATTCATGTCCATGCTGAATTTTAATCGATCTCACTATATTAAAAACACCCTACAATTAGATAGTTCATATCTAAGGTAGGAGCTTCCTTTTCCAAGAAACATGTTCACTTCTTCAAGACCAACGCAAGAACCTACAAGGGAAGTGGAACCAACTATGTCTTTCCCATTTGGAAATATGGACCTCGATCAAATCAACCACGCTAATAAGGATATCAATAACATTGGAGGTGGTGTGGTTGATACCAATAACAATAATGGAGGAGGAGTTGACCCTAATAACCAAGGGGTAAACAATAACAATAATGGAGGAGGAATGGGGAGGAATGGACCCTAACAACCAAGGGTTAAATAGCAACAACAATGGGGGAAATGTTGACCCTAATGATGAAGAAGTAACTGATGATAAGGTTAATGAAGCCATGAAAAGCCCATTCTTCATGATACTCATGGAGAAAGTGTTGGATAGTGATAGGGAGAAATAATTTTTAGACCTAGCACAAGCGGGTCTCAAACTCCCTCATGATTATGATGTCAATCAACTCAAACAAAAAGAAGCTAAAGAAAATCCTATTGATGTCATGAATAAACAATTTAAATTATTCCAAATGCAATTGGACACAATGAAACAAAGTGGGGCTCCTAAACCCTTTTCCATCAAAATCTTTGTGTCCTTTTCCATTCAATAAAACCCTAATTATGGTCCCATTCCCAAATAATGTTGTTTTTCCTAAAGACGACAAGTATGAAGGAGAATCCAATCCCCAAGATTATTTGAGGGAATTTTGTGCATTAAGCCTCGATTTTATGCATGATACAACATATTTAATGAGGTTGTTTCCTAGACATTTAGGAGGCATGGCAATGGAGTGGTTTTCCAAGTTTCCCTCCGGCATCTAAACTTTCAAATAATTGGCCTCCAAATTTGTAACTCATTATTCCTACAATATCAAACATGAGGTTATGATGATAAATTTGATGAGGTTATGATGATAAATTTATGTAATACCAAGAAATGAGAGGGATAAGGATATAGATCTTATGGAAAGACATATTTTCAATTAGTTTCAAAACACTTAAGACATTCTGAGTCACCCGAGTGACAGTATGACCCGAGTGACAGTTATGAGGCCGACATTGTATATATTGTTATATATTATTTTGTAATTGCAAGCCAACTTTCAATGTTGTATATTTTCATATGATATATATGCAAGATAACTTGTTTTATCAAGTATGTAGCAAGTTTCGTAAGATGAATATATGTGTAGAAGACATGTGAAAATAGATTAACTAAGTGCAGAAGTACTTTGGACAGTAGAGACTTATCTATCACTATTAGGTGATCAGTTATATTCAAAGGATCATTATCAACAATTATAGTTGTACAGAGCAGATCAACAACTGATTCATTCTCATAGGTGGATCAGCAAAATCCTTTAACAAGGTGAACCTAATAGTCCTTTCTCTAAATGTCTTAACAGAGTTGCACTACATTTTGTATTGTAATAAATCTTTTAACAAGGTGGACCTAACAAGTCCTTTGTATGCTCCTAATAGGGTAGACCATCAGAAGTGGTCATTGTAAGCTTTAACCGGCTAAATTTATAATGTAGTACTAAAACTTGTGGGTATCATCCCCACCACAATTTTTCTTTCTTTGGAAGGTTTCTGGGTAACCAAATATTTTGTTATGAGTTATGTGTTCTTTACTTTCAGTTCTATGCATGTTATCATTCAAGTTAATTATAGAGTAAGTTTATTGGTTCCTGATTCACCCCCCCATCACAGTCACTGGGTACACTATATATATTTCCAAAAATTGGTATCAGAGTGGTGGTTCTCTTATCAGAATTTTGATAGCTTGATAAAAGATCAGAAAGGATGGAAACCTATAGACTGGAGAAAGCCATTGAGAATGAGAAGTTAGATCTTAATGTAGCCATGGATCAGGTTAAGAAACTAAAGGAGCATCTCTCTCTCTCTCTTAAACAAAGACAAGAACTAGTAGTATAGTTGAATGATAAGAACTATATAGGAGAAAGTATTGAATAAATATGCAAAGACAGAAGTTTAGAAGAAGTTGATGCATCCATTGAAGACCTACTTGCAAAGAATCTCAACTTACATGAAGAAATAAGAAAAATGAAAAGAGAAAAAGAAATCAATTTAATCAGGATATGTGAAGTCATAGAGTAGAAGAGAAAAGAAGAATATGACAAGAATACAGCACAAGAAGACAAAAGATTGCTGAATATAAGGCTAGAAGAAAAAGACAATGAAATGAATCACTTATCTATTTAGCAAACTGATTTGGTAAATCAACTCAATAATGAAAAACAAGAAGTTATCAAATTGAGGACAGAAAATGACAGACTGTAGACTAGACTCAATACTGAAAAATAAGAAAATGAGAATATTTCATAAACAAGCATAGATCAGACAACAAAATTCAGACATAATGGACAGACTAGATTAGGTTATACCGAACAAGGTGAAACCTCTCAACAAGGAGAAAAAAGGAACATCAAGCCTTCATGTAATCATTGTGGCAAGCTAGGACACACATAAAATAGATTTCAGAGAAATGAAAAGTCAAGATTCAATGGAAAATATTATAGTTGCAACAAACATGGACATAGAGCAAGTGAATGAAAAGAGAAAACCAAGTTTGAAGGGAAATTCTACAAGTGTAACAAACAAGGTCACAAATCCTCTGAGTGCAGAACAAAGAACTCGAACCCTGCTGAACAATTGGCTAAAGAAATTTTTGGTTGGGATTACAACATATGGTACAAATGTTGTCATTGTGGTGAATATGGGAACATTGGTGCAAACTGTGTAAAGACTCATTTCAGAAAAAGAGATCCTACCAAGAGATGTTATGTATGCAAGCAACTCGGGCATCTAAGCAAAAACTGTATGAACAAAGAAAAGGTTGATACTAGCTTTGAGAATGGGAAAGCTAAAGTCTCTCAAATTAGAACAAAGATGAGAAAGCAATGGGTAAGAAAGTCTTCTAAAAATTCAAACCAAAACAATGAAGGATCTACTGACACCCAGAACAGTGAATTGGGTGGATCTACCATTATAGAATAAATTCAAGGAGATGACTGGAACTGTGCAATTCAAGATGTAATACATCAGTTCCAGATAAGATAGAAGTCCAAATCCGCATATTGATGCATATAGGGCATATCATAAGTACTACCTGAGTCATATTACAAGTTACACCCAAGCCACTTTGGTTTACTCAAGGTGAGTCATGCCATATTGGTAATTGTGAAGAATAGCTACACCCGAGCTTCCGAGTAAATCTTGGTTATGCCTGAGCTACGCCGACTACTTTGTACAGAGCATTTAATGTTTTACCCTAATAGTTAAAACTCTTATAAATGAAGAGTTAAGAAGGTCATTATGCACAAAGCATTAAATTCACAAAGCATTCAGAGCACTTGGCGACAAAGAGAAATTTTGTACTCCAGAGTAAAGTTTGAGCAATTCGTTCGAACAAGATATGGCATCCACTTCCAGTAGCAAGGCGAAAAAGGGTTCGGAAACGTTGGTGAGGAATACAATTTTTGATCCTTCCGTGTTCAAATTGTATCCTGTAATTGCTAAAGAACTAGACCCGATGGGAGCTCACTCTTTGATTCCTCCGAGGGTAATACTGGTAAATGACATTCATAGTTTTTATCACTGCAAAATATAGGAACTTGGAAATGTGGAAATGAACGAAGCATTTGATGCATTATGTGAGGACGGGAACTTGAAGCCCAAGCACAAACACATTGAGACCAAGGGTTTAACACACATCATGCATATGCCAAAGAACTTCTAGGTGAAATGGGTTAGGTATGTTCTCAGTCATGTTCATAACATGAAAATATGGATGGATAAACAAATAGAGATTACAAAGCAAATGATACACCGTATCACTAGATTTCCCATGCTTGACAAACCTAAGGCCACCAAAACCCTAAACAAGGATGATTTGGGAAAAGTGACTCTTGCCGAGTGGGACGATAGAGGAATGAGATTTAATGAAGTAATTGATAATGAATTAAAGTTTGGCATTCATGTAATTTCTCACAAAATATATAGCTCCAGCTGACCCAACAGTGTTCCGTGTGAAGCTATTGACCTAGCCTACAAAGTTGTAAAGAAGAACATGGTATTTGACCTTGCAAAACTTCAACTCATCTAATTGGGCAAGAATATGGAGAGCATCCGGGTATCAAAGACTAATTCTTGTAAGTTTGGTTCACTCTTGATTTGTATACTGTTTTATGTTGAAAATTTCTTTCCTTCTAAGGGTAAAGTAGTATGGAAGAAGGATAGACCAGTCATATACTAGATCAATGGTTATATAGAAGAATTAGGATATAATTTTGATAGTATCATGGATGGGTACTTTGAAAAATTCAAACAAAGAATGCAGAGTAGACATAGAATCCCCAAGCAACTAGTTGAGGACTATAAAGATGATATTTGTTTCCTAGTCGACTGTGACAAAGTCTATATTCAAGCAGTGAGACCTAGGACTGCATGGGTGAAGCATCTCTCCAATGAGATCAATATAGATGATACTAAGGACATCATAGAAGATCTTGTTAATGAACATGTTAATCCAAAGGAACCTTACTTTGGAACATATGAGGAAGCAAAAGATAGGATTTCCATAGAAATTGAAATCCCTACGATGTTGAAAAGAGGAGTGAAAAAGATTAACAAATTTCAGAAAAAGTATGGCAAGACCTTGGACTCCCCTGCCACCACTGAAGAGGAAGATGTTGAAACTGAGGATATCCAATCAGAGGAAGAAACTAAAGTAGAACCTCAGAAGAAGAAGAAGAAGTCAAAACCTAAACATAAAAAGGCCCCTACCCCTATTCTCACACAGATAAAGTCACAAAGAAAACCTAATTTGGGTAAAAATAGTGATAATGAAGAAAAACAAGATGACACTATGATTTTCAAGAAACCACTACCTTCACTTCAGTAGAAGATTAAGGCATTTAGAGAAGGTAGAGCAATGAGCTCTGTAAAATCACTCAACTAATCTTCTCGATCAAAAGAAGAAAAGAAGAAAATTGAAGAAGCAATTGTTGAGAAGATGACCAAATGGAAATATGACCCTTTCAAGTTTAAGAGTTACATGACTGAAGATTTATACAAGGCAATCTCTATCCCCTGGTCAAATGCAATAGGAAAGGAAAATGATATAAGGGAAGAGACACTTAAGAAAGTTATGACTGCAATGAATGGAAAAGAAATCAAGGAAACTCTGAAAAGGTATGAAAATAATCATACACCCAAATTTAGAACATTTCAGATCCTAAAAAGAACATTGAAGATGCAGTGAAGCGAACCACATTAGTGTGGAAAACAATCTTTGAGCAGAAAATTGATGATGATAAAACATAGATCCCGAGTATAGATCAAATGGATGATGCTTTACCCGAGATGTTGACTATTGAGGAGTCAGATGCTGAATAGATAGCAGTTGAGGTAAATGGTATCATTGCCCCAACTCCAAATCAGGACATCATACCTCTGATCAAGGACAATTCTGAAGAAGCATTAGACCAAGCAGCAACCGAGCAATAGGATCCAATCAATACTGAGACAAGCATGCCCGAGTCGCAGAAGGATAAGTTAAATGTCTCTACTTCAAGTATTGATTCATCAGTTCACATTAGTCCAACAATTGGTACACCATCATCTGATGCAATAAAGGTCAATGACCTAGTAGGACTAAGCATTGATAGAAAGATTGAGGAAAGTAAAAGAAAGGAACTTATTCCTTCCTTGAGTCCCAAGGTAAATGGAAAAGAAAAGTTAATAAACACTGGTGAGATTGATCTTGGTGAAGAGATTGTCATTCCAAACTGGGATAAATCTAATCTTTCTGAAGAGAAAATGGAAATTTTGGGTGAGCTATGGGCAAAAAAAGATACACAACAAAATCTCAGAAGGGAAAGAAAGAGGAATAAGGTACTCACAGACATCAAAAGAATATTTGTTTATGCTTTACAGATTAAGGTAAATGATTCTAAAACAATATTTGATCATCTTGTTGACATTGTCCAAAAGTTCAATACAGACATGAATGGTCAAGAGAAGCTACAAGAGAAGGCAGAGAAGAAATTTGAGAATAAGGTTCTTGAAAGCATTGCAAAGAAGATTGCAATTGATCAGGTGCAACTAACAAACACCGTCAACACTCTTGAAACAGCTATAGCCCAAGTGGTAGAATTATTTGTAAATCTGAGCGACCACTCCAAATTTACCAGTCTGATCAAAGATAAGTTAGCAAAGGTTGATAGTGACATGAAATAAAGTGCAAATCTATTAGTAGCTGACCTGAGCACTAGTTCAGCTCATTTCTTAAAAATCAAGTATCTAACAAGTCTTTGGGCTGAATTATTGAAAGAAGAAGCAAGAAATAGAGATTGCCTCATAGACATACAGATACAACTCCTACCCCACATGGAGACCATGCAAAAATGTATTGCACATGCCAAGACATGCATACATGATAAAAACTTCTCTATTGCTGAAACTATGGTGGAGTTGTCTGGAGAACTTCAAATTGAATTGCAGATATTGAAGATACTATAGGAGAATTGGGACAACATTTTGTCTCAAATTATGAAGGTACATAGTGACTTCCTATCCTACTTTGGGATCACTATGTAAATAAATTTTTGGCATTTTTTCAAAAACAAGGGAGAAAAGGATATCATTATGTATTGTATAGTATACATAGTGTTCAGTATATATTATGGAGAAAATATACATTACAAAATAGTTTTGAAAAATACAAAAATAGAGCAAGTCAGACCTGAGTAGAAGAACATAGTCAAAACTTGAGAAGTCAATAAGGGGGAGATTTTGACTTAACAGTTGCAAAAATCAATGATAAAGTGTTTTTGTCACTAATGCCAAAGGGGGAGATTGTAGACCTTATGGAAAGACATATTGTCAATTAGTGTCAAAACACTTAAGACATTCTGAGTCACTTGAGTGATAGTATGATCTGAGTGAGAGTTATGAGGTTGACATAGTATATATTGTTATATATTATTTTGTAATTGCAAGCCAACTTTCAGTGTTGTATATTTTCATATGATATATATGCAAGATAACTTGTTTTATCAAGCATGTAGCAATTTGTGTAATATGGATATATGTGCAGAAGACATGCAAAAATAGACTAAGTGCAGATGTATTTTGGACAACAGAGACTTATCTATCACTATCAGGTGATCAGTTATATTCAAAGGATCATTATCAGCAATTACAGTTGCACAGAGAAGATCAAAAACTAATTCATTCTCACAGGTGGACCAGCAAAATCCTTTAACAAGGTGGACCTAACAATCCTTTCTCTAAATGTCTTAATAGAGTTGCACTACATTTTGTATTGCAATAAATCCTTTAACAAGGTGGACCTAACAAGTCACCTATATGCTCCTAATAGGGCAGACCATCAGAAGTGGTCATTGTAAGCTTTAACTGGCTAAATTTATACTGCAGTACTAAATCTTGTGGGTATCATCCCCACCCTAGTTTTACTTTCTTTGGAAGGTTTCTGGGTAACAAAATATTGTGTTATGAGTTATGTGTTCTTTACTTTTAGTTCTATGCATGTTATCATTCAAGTTAATTGTGGATTAAGTTTTATTGGTTCCTGATTCACCCCCCCCCCCCTTCTCAGCCACTGGGCACACTATATATATTTCCAACAAAGGATTCCTAATTTTCTTGCAGTGATGGAGAGAGGTATTCGCTAGATACCGTCAAAGTGTACCTAAAAAAGAGAAGATGGATATCTTTATTAATAACTTGAGTAATGAGATGAACTATCGGTTAAGTTTGTAATGTCCTAGGTCTTTCCAAGACCTAATTGAGAACAGGGTTACCATGAAAGAGGTATTGGTTAAAATTGGAGAACTTAAGATTTATAAGAACAACATCAACAATACCTCCAATAAAAACCAAAAGAGGAATCATCCTAACAATAACCAGTTTTGGATGATGAACAAAAATAAAGGAGTGGTCAATGATGGAGTTGTAGAAGAAAATAATTTGAAGGCCACACCTTTTAATCTTACAAGAGGATCCGCTCAAGATAAAAATCTAACTCAAACACCCAAAGTGTCTTTCAACAACAATATGAACAATAATAACTTTGGGAATTATCAAGGGGCTAACAAGCCTAAGCCTTTCTTTGCACCAACACCTAAGAGGAATTTCACTTGCTTGGGTGAACTACTCGAAAATGCATTAAGGACACTTATTGCAAATAATATTATTGATTTACCAAGGGCTCAACCCTATTAACCACAAATCAATACTACATGGTGGAGTGAGTCTAACCATTGTGAATACCATAGGATTCGAGGACATAAGACAAATGATTACATGTGCCTAAGACATGTGGTGAAAGATATAATTTATAATGGTATTATTAAGGTAGAGGTACCTCAAAATAAACACAAATTTTAAAAATCCTTTCTATAAAGATGAGAAAGGTGAATCTTCCAATGCTAACAATGGAGGGAACAATGGAAACAATTCGAGAGGCAACAACAATGTAAAATTTTCCCATAGCTATGACAATACTATTAATGCCCTATCTAGACATGATAGTACTATAAATGTGGTGTTGATCAAAGTTAAACCTAACAAAGAGACCTCTAATGTCGTAACTAGGGGGCAAGAAGCAAGAGTTACCCTACAAGGAAGCGCCCCTAAAATATTTGGTTTTACTCCAACAACTACTTTGGCTAAACCAACATTTTTTTCAATAAAGCCTTATAGTTTGGTGGATCAATTGCACAAAACTCCAACACAAATCTCTATATTAGAGTTGTTGAGACTTTGTCCTAACCACAAAGAGATCTTGGAAAAATCCCTAGTGGGGACTAATGTTCCTATAACTTTGGAGGAAGATAAGTTTCAAAATATGGTAGGACATCTCATAGCCCCTCATTGTCTTTCATTCTCTGAACAAGATGATATGTCTATTACCCACCCTCAAAATTTTCCCTTGCATATAGAAGTGTTAATCCAAAGGCATAGGGTTAAGAGAGTTCTCAATGATGGGGGAGTTGGTCTTAATATTTGCACATTGAACCTTGTCAGGTCATTAGGGATAGCCGAGTCATCCATTGATCCTAAAAAGTAGATTACTATTAAGGCTTATGATGAGGAAGAAAGGTCTTCAAAAGGCATGATTGTTCTACCTATTCAAGTAGGACCCATAAAAAAAGACACCATATGTCAAGTCCTTGACATGAAACTAACTTATAATATCTTATTGGGAAGACCTTGGATTCATGAGATGCAAGCGGTACCTTCCACCTATTATCAATGCATAAAGTTTCCACACATGGGGGAAGAGATCACAATTAGAGGAGATTCTAATCCCTTTCAATATTGCAACACATTGAAACCAAGTCATGAATTATGTATTCCTCACAATAGGGAAGGAGTCATCCCTAATGTCACTAATGAATAAGATAAAGAGGAAAGTTTGAAGTTAACATCGAATGCTACATCCACCTAAAATCCTAATCAAAATAACTCAACTACATCAACTAAGGGAAAGGAGAAGATGATTTATGAGGGTCAAAGTTCACATGACAATTTAGTTAAGACTTCTACATTGAAGATGGAAATTTTGAAACCTTTCAAGGAAGAGAGAGAAAAATCCAAGAAGGATCAATACCAAAAGATGAATGAAATGATGCATAACTTTGAAAAATGATGTAGAATCAACTCCAAGGGAGTGGAGGAATATTCTATTTCCCTATTTGACTTACCAACCTCTCCTACAACACATAGAAAACCAGAAAGTGCTCATCCACCTCATAAATATAACTCTCATTTTGTAAGAGAGAGTGACAAATCATCCCTAGAAAAGTAGGACAATGAAGTACTACAATATCTCTACAAAGATGAAGACACTTCAAACAATCCCATGGAAAGAGTTCAACACATCAAAATTCAAACCAAGAAATATGGAAAAGGGTATCAAATTATGAAAAAAATGGGATACAAGGGAAGATGACCCTTAGGAGTCAAGAATAGAGGATTGCTAGAACCTATTGAACCGGCTTGGAGATCAAAAGAAGAAAAATCTAGAATTGGTTATCAAAACAAAGGAGAAAGTTCAAGCGCAGTGCATGTTTTTCATGAACATGTACACATGGTAGGATCCAAGAGTGGGGATGATTCCATGGTTTATGCGTGGGGTTACCTATCCGAAGATTCTTGTCATGATAAAGAGGTTGATGTCATTCACACATATGCAACCATTCCTAATGTCACAAGTCAAGACAATGAGCATCAAGGTTTGAATTCTACACAAGTGTCAAGTGAACCTCAAGAATCCAGTATATGTCAAGAATCTAGGAATAATCAATAGATAGGCAAACCTTGGGTACCTTCATGGGGGGGGGGGGGGGGGGGGGGTTNGTGGGTGATTCAAACATTGTATTTAATCCAAACGCATTCTTTCCCATGGAAATCAATGAGGATTCTAGTGAAGGAAATTTTGATCCTACTTCCATGGACCATCTTGAGGAAGCCCATGTCATAGACCTAAGTGATACAATGTACGAACCTTCAAATGAGGTCATGTCTTTAAACCCTTTGAATGACAATTTGCCAAATGAGTCCTTAGCCCTAATGCACCCTGAACTCATTGATTAGGATTTATCTGAACCAAATGACTCATTATACTTTCCCAATGACCTTGCAATGGACCAATACCTAAATTTAGTTGAGCCCTCTTCTTCCATAAACGAATACAATCCATACATAATGATAGAGATAGGGGTCCAACCTATCAATCCACAAAATAAAAGAAAAAAATACAAAAAAATGGAAAGGTCTAGTGGTTAAAACAACCATGTGGTAGTGCTAGAACCTAAAAAGGTAAAAATATCGGATGTTTGCAAAGGTGAAAACCCAATTGTGGCACCTAAGGAAGAGAGGTTGGATACCCTCCTAGAATATGAAGATGAAAGGTCACCCATCCTTATTGAACCAATGGAGAAAGTTAACATTGGCACCGAAGTGGATCCCAAGTTCATTCATTTAGCAACATCTTTGAGACCATCAGAAAGGAAGGAGTTCATCAAATTCTTTCAAGAAAAGAAAATTAAATTTGCATTGTCTTATGCTGACATGCCAGGGTTGGATCCAACCTTTATAATGAATCATTTAAATATGAAACCTGGTGTGAAACCCGTAAAGAAAAAATTGGAAAAAATGCACCCTCATGTGGCACTTTTAGTAAAAGAAGAATTGGAGAAGTTACTCAAGGTTGGATTCATAAGAATGATTGCATATGTAGAATGGATATCAAACATTATACCGGTCACAAACATGACAATTCCATTAGAGTTTTCATGAATTTTCAAGACCTTAATCTTTCTTTCCCAAAAGATGATTTTCCACTACCTAGCATTGATGCTATAGTATACTTAACAATGAGTCATTCTATGTTTTCCTTAATGGATGGATTTAGTGGATACAATTAAATTTGAATTGCACCCAAAGACCAAGAAAAGAGAGCTTTTACATGCCCACGGGGAGCCTTTTGTTGGAATGTGATACCCTTCGGTCTCAAAAATGCTGGAGCAACTTACCAAAGAGCAATGACCACTATCTTCCATGATATGATGCATACCTTCCTAGAAGACTATGTGGATGATATTCTAGAAAAATCACATGAAAGAAAGGATCACTTGTGTGTGTATATTTGGGTACCTGATAAGAGAGACACAACACATCAATAAGTCATTGCATTAGTGTAAAAAGGTTAGATAAACATACAAAACCCACTAATATCGACCTATTGCCTTCTAACTAAGAAGAGTGTGATTAGTAACATAATAGCCCTCAGATTATGCTATAATCAGTGACATATATGACCTAGCATGAAGGATTTTAGTTTAAAACAAGCTAAATGATGAGAAAACATGCATACTAGCTCTAAGAAGGAAGATAATAACAATGTAAAAGCATGAATTATGAAGTGAAATATGAGTCTAAGATTAATCCAACAACATAACAATGCATTTACAATATTGGGAGAAGGCTTCTTTGCTCTAAAAAATGGCTTCTATTTATAGAAGAATGGGAGAGAGAGAGAGAGAGAGAGAGAGAGAGAGAGAGAGGGGAGACAAGGTTCATTTATGAGTTAAGGGACTCATTAATGGAGGTGTAAGAGCCATTAATGCCTTGAGAATTAATGATGCATGGAGGAGACATAGGATTAAGGCATCTTCATTAATGGGACATTAATGAAAGCCTTAAAGAAGCAAGGGGAGGGTGTAAGAGGATGGCTTGAGAAGGTGGACCTTAAGGAAAGTCAAGCTTGAGAAAGTGGACTTTCTCAAGTGGGTTGAGTTGCTAATCATTCCTT
>MU226470.1:2020252-2043469 GCA_018584345.1 Thuja plicata
ATTAAATGAATTAAACTTATTTAATTCATTCAAAAATAGGAATTTAATTATTTAAACAATTTAATTGCTTTTTAATAATTAGGGGACTATAGCCATTTTAATTAAATTAAATAGGCTAGGGGAATGGATTAATTGCAAGTGGGTATTTGATTTAGGGATTCATTCAATTCCTATATAATTAAATACTATAGCCATGTTTGATTTTGATATGATTTAAATGGTTTGAATTATATGGCTATAATAGTTAATATAAATTAGTGATAAAAATCACCTAGGACATTAAATTGATTTGAAGAATTATGCCAAGCAATAACAGGGTCATTTGGACATAATTGAGGGTATGATCACACTTAGGGAAAATATGGTCCATAGTTGGAATAGACCAAATTTAGGTGGTTACATTTTCCCCTCTTTGAATTGATGTGCAAGCAGCGCATTGATTCAAAGAAATTTTTTTATTTTTGACTTCAGAAAGATTGAGAATCCCATTCTTGATTGTCGAATGAAATGTTGATGACATCAGTCTCGCACTTGATCGAACAAAACTAATAGAGTTGATTTTGAACTTGGTTGTCATCCAAAGATCAATAAAAGATTTTAAAGATACCAATTCTGAACTTGATTGTTGTCCAAAAATTGATAATATTGATTCTGAACTTGGTTGTCATACAAAAAGCCAGTACAAAGCTGCTAGGAGCTTAATAAAAATCTTTTAAAAATGAGGAAACATAAGATATCAGCTTATGAGAACCAAAGCTTTCCATCCCACAGTTCTGACTTTAGTCAAGGAAATTGTTATGCCCCTAGTTTGATAACGAAGTCATTTTGATGCTATTTTGAGAAAAAATTTAATTGATGATAGTGTGATCATGCCCCCTCGGGAATGAAATCGAAGGAAAAGAATAAAATCCCTCGGCTAAAAGAATGTATTACTTGCAGGAAGCGGTTTAGGATAAGAAAGAATGGAGAAGAAGTGGGAAAAGAAGGTGTGTTTTAAAAAGAAACACATGAATACCAAGTTAATTACATGAAAATGTGAGTGATAAGACTGATAAAATTATGTTTAGACCAAGATGTATGATAAAATGTGCATTATTGATCGATGTTTGGAACAAATGAAGCAAATTTGTAATTTTTGAAACTGTCACAAAAATGACACTGTGATGCTGAAAAGATCCTAGGCACCTTTGATTTGGTTCTCGATTGAGCAAAAAGAGAACAAAAATGAATTTGTAGTTGTCTGAGAGGAGTTTCAGAACTCCTAAATGTCTCAAAACACCCATATAAGCCTCCAAAATTACCATTTCACTATTCATTTTCACTTTCTTCCATAGAAATTTAGAGAGCTCTGCAGAGAAGATGGTAGTCCCTATGAGGAAGCACCATTTTGAGATGAGCTATCAACATCAGCATCCAGCCGACTACCCACCATCGGTAAGTGCTCGATAAACTACCCTGTGAATTTTGCAATTTTCAAATTTATGCATTTTTGTGGCTTTTAGAGCCCTTTCAACTTAGGATCGCATTTGGGATTCTAAATCGCATCCTGTGAATCCCGCGTCACATCCAGTTTTTCCCGAATCGCATCTAGTTTTTTTGGATTCCTGTGTCGCATCTGGTATTTCCTAGATTGCATCCAGTTTTTCTGGATTCCCGTGTCACATCTGGTATTTCCCAGATCACATCCAATTTTAGTGTTTTTGCCATATTTTCAAGGGAAATCTATCAGTGGGTTGCATCCCATTTGCTTAGGATCATACCCCGCATTTAGGATTGCATCCCGTATTTTGGGGATCGCATCTGGTAAACACAGTTGCATCCTAGATTTCTAGGATCGCATCTGGTAGGAAATTTAGAATTTTAATGTGTTTGACCTATTTGGATCTTGTGAACTCTAAAATGACTTAGTTGATTAGGAATCTGCCCCTGTAATGTAGATAGGAGACTGATGTATAGCCATTGTTGTCCAAAATAGGCCCAATTTGAGGTAGTTTCTTTTCGTGGCACTTATCCTGCATGTACTTCCATTATCTGGCCGATTGTCAGATGATGAGTAAATGACCATGATCTGATGTGGATGGCATTCCTTGATAGGTTTACCTAAGATCAGGGTAAACCGTGGGCTGTTGACTGCTCTTGCCGATATGGCATTTAGAGAACAACACCTTTCATCTACCTACTAGAGAGATTATAGTGACACCTGAGGATGTCTGGAGGATACTACGTGTACCGATGGTCGGTCATGAGGTAAGATTTGAGTCAATACTGGCCGTGACGATTGGTGCTACATGGAGATATTTCCAGGATGACACCATAGACCAGAGATATCTATCATGGGACTACATGGTCGATCATTACGATCGATTATTTTTTTATTTAGCAGGTCTGGTAGGTGGTATCCTTATGTCGGATAGGGGCCAACATAGATTTATGGTTGGCTGGGTAGATATGATCGAGCAGATGGTGACTCACCGTCGATGATTTGCATGGGGGAGTTGTATCTTAGCTCACATGTATCAAGAGCTACATGAGATTATTTACCATTATACCTGCAGTATGACTTTGGGTATACTTATTCTTTAGATCTGGGCCTGGGAGCACATCCCTATTACATGGTTGATTGTAGAAAGGAAGAGGTCACCTGAGCAGCCCTATGTATATATGTATGTAGGCCTTTTGCAGCAGCCCCATCTGGGCAAGATTGAGTATTGGCGCCGATTATTTGATGATATGACAGAGGTCGTATGGCGACCATATCTAGATTGTGAGGTGTGGACCTCAGATGCCTGACAGGTGCCATTTTTTTGTCAGAGAAGATATCTTATTTGCCAGACCAGATATGTTATAGAGCATTTTGTGATCACCAAAGTATTGAGGCAGTATGGTCGGTGATAGGATAGGACAGAGGATATTGCAATGTATGCCCGAACCAGAGAGGAGACACCACTATGGGGGGCACAGTTGACCTATGAGACTTCTCATCAGGATATCCGGGATATAGTTTCTATAGGCTAGGATCTTCAGCCAAATGTAGAGGATGTAGGTGTATTAGATGGTTATGTTGCTGAGAGGCTCCAGTATCCATTTCCTCGATTCACCATTCCAGAGGAGATCATTCCTCACATAGAGGAGCCACTAGACTATGATCCTGATGATTGACCAGTCAGGGGCAGAGGAGGTAGAGATAGGGATCCTAGTAGACACAGAGGTCATGATGGTGGTAGGGACGATGGTAGAGATGGTAGGCGTCCTCTTCCGAATGATGGCCATGATGATGATGATAGAGGCAATGGTGGAGAGGCTATGGATGTAGGTGGTGCTAGTGGTAGTGGGCAGGGCAGATGTTAGAGATTTAGATTTGTGGCCCCTCGGAGAGACACTGGCCCATTGCTTACAGGTGAGCAGCAGTGTTAGAGGCATCAGGAGGCACCTGAGCAGGATGCGGGCAAAGATGGAGATCCATTATCCAGATGTGAGAAGGAGAGAGAGCAGCTCTGTGCCAGGATCATAGCTTTAGAGGCTAGATTCACTACTGTCGATGCTCTCTTGGTGGATAGGGATCTATACCTTGAGTGACTGAGAGCAGAGAGGGATGTACAAGCCCAGACAATATTCCTTCAGGGACAGAGGGCTACATATTATTACACCTTGTATCACACGGTAGTTCTAGAGGGTCAGAGAGCACCTTCATTCTCTAGAGTAGCTCAGTAGTCAGAGGGGGCCATGCCTCCTCTAGCAGCCCCTTTTGCACCACCTCCTCCTCCTCCTCCTCCTGACCAGGGAGAGGGAGTGGGACAGAGTTGATTTTCTTGTATCATCTTTATGAAATGTATATTTTTGAGATCATATTTGTATATATGGATCCTGCTGAGATCCCCTCTTTTGTATATCTGGATCCTTCTAAGATCCATTTTTGTAGATGACATTTATACATGTATATCTGATTCATTTTGGTGCACTGATATATTGATACTCTTTATGCTCACTGATTCACTGATACTCTTTATATTCACTGATATACTAATACTCTTTTTATTTGATCTGTACCATGTTATGATGATATATATCTGATGTAGCTTTTTGTTTTGATTCTGACATGTTTCATGAGTTCTTTTTGCTTTCATAGATGTGGTAAATGTATCTTTTGCACATGTGATGATATCTTGGTCACTTGATGAGTTAGTTTGTAGATGATAACATCATTTTATAATTGGATGTGATGAGTCATTACCGATATAAATATGTTTTAAATGATACTTATGTGCAAATGCAAATGTATGCTTCTTTTGATTTTTCAGTTATGCCAAATAGATGTATGGATGCACTTTAGGATGAAAAAGTAAAAATGCAATACATGCATGCTTTATTCTTGTTGTATTTTGTTTCTTTGTCATTTTAATGAATGCAAAATGTATGCTATGGATATGCAATGATATTTGATATCAATAATATGGATGATGTAATTAACTTGATGTTGAGAAGAAGATAGAAATCATTTTTGAGCACTAAATTCCTTATATTTTTATTCCTATTGTAAATGCACCTATGCAATCTCTAAATGCAACTATATGCAGACTCTTAGGACTTGTCACTGATTTAGAAAATATTGCAACATTTTTATCATCATTGGGTGCTTTCGAAATGGATACCACCTGATAGTACAGCCATCACTAATACCCACTGATATTATAATAATATGAATACTATGTTTTATTTTGAAATGTCGAAAATAGACTTAGGCATCAAGGCATAGAAGCGAGGATAAAAAAATCGTCACCTTCCTTTTAATATACCATATTCTAATTAAGGCAAGATATTGGACCCACAATGACCTTGAAAATTCATATCATTGGTTAAATTATGATTTGTATACCTTAACGAGAATTAGGATCAGAAAACAGACAAGGAAATTGTTTCAAACTCATCGTAGTTTACACATAACAAAGATTGAGATATATGCGGCTATCCACCCATAGTAGCAGCTCTTACCATAGACATCCAAGTTAGGTGAAATTTATAGGATCATATGGAACAATCACCATACGCAGAAAATCAAGAAAACATTATGACCCCAATCCTTGCGACTCTTTGTCTTTGCGCAGACGTCATTGAGAAACTAAGAATACATAATAAATTATCAATTGAGAATCAATCGAGTAAAATTTATAATTACTTAGATGCCCCTAGTTGAAAACATCATCAGGACATTCTAAATAATCATAATCAAACCAAAAGCAAACTATGTGTTTAAGTAGTACTCATTTATTCGTCTGTGAAACACAGTAAAGATTCATCAATCATAAAATTGTAATACAAGCATTATGGTGTTCTATGTCTGTGCATTGATAGGATAATTCATTCATGTTTGCAATCCAATATGGCTATAGGCACTCCGTTAATGTAAATGTGGTGTCTGATGTTTTGAAAAGACACCCTTATTTTTGAAAGTGACATTGTTTTTGCATGCATCAAGAAATATTGTGTTCATGAGGCAAACCATCCTAGAGAAACCTAGCAACCACAATTGACTATGCCAGCAAAGATGCCCCCAATGCAGAATGACTTATTCCTAAGACGTAAAGATAGACAAATCCCAAGTGAGGATAATATAGTCATTTAGGAAGATGAAGTCAGTGTATGAGCACAGGAAAAATTATGAAGATCTAGTATCAGTAGTGCATTGATAGATGGAGCGTAGAACACAAGTGATGCCTGATTGCCAGGTTTTCACCACTTGGAAAGATTCTTTTCTTTCTGTCTTTTTTTTTTTACCAAGATGCCTGTTTTACTAGGTGCTCATCAAGGCACTTTTCTCTTTTTCAATTTTTTTGCTATTTTTTCTTTTTTGAAAGTTTTTGTAGTATCAAGGTGCCTATTTACCAGGTTTTCACCAAGGATACCCTTTCTGAAGGAACTTTTCCACTATTTTTGGATTTCTTCAGGATCAATTTTGTGAATGTTTTTGGTATTTTGCAAGAACTATTTTCTGTATAGGATCTGCTAGCCGAACATTAAGCATAGAACTACTTCAAATGTAGAGTGTTGATAGTATCTAGAAGAACGTCTCCTTCAGGTGTAGCCAACTGATAAGCTCCAGTCCCAAAAGTAGCAGTGATAACATAAGGTCTGAGCCAGTTAGGTTCAAACTTTCCTTTCTGTTCCCTGTAGGTTGGTTCTTAGGATTCTCCTTGATGACGAGATCTCCTACTTCAAAGTTGCATGGTTTGACCTTTTTATTATAACCTTTGGACATACATGCTTGATACACTTTGAGATGATCGAATTCCTGTTGTCTATGCTCATCTAGTAGGTCTAGAGAATTCACCCTATCTATGCGGTACTGCTCATCAGTAACCAAACCTTGTAAAGATATCTGAAAAGATGGGATTTCAACCTCAATAGGGAGTACTGCCTCAATGCCATAGACTAGGGAAAATGGCATGGCTCTAGTAGGTGTTTGGATGCTTGTTTTGTAGGCCCATAGTGCTGGATTCAGTTGTAGATGCCAGTCTCTACCAGTCTTGCTTACAGTTCTGTGTAGAATCTTGAGAATATTTTTGTTTGATGCCTCAGCCCATCCATTACCTTAAGGGTAATAGATTGAGGAGAAATGTTGAGTAATATGGAACTGTTCAAAATGGTCATCAATGTCTTGATTTCTAAATTGGCCCCCATTATCTGTTACAATAGAAGAGGGTATCCCATATCTACAGATAATGTAGTTCAAAATGAACATAGCCACCTATTTTCCAGTGGCTTTGATTAGCGGCACGACTTCAACCCACTTTGTGAAATACTCAGTGGCCATAATGATAAACTTGTGTCCATTTGAAGAATTGGGATATATTTGTCCAACCAAGTCAAAGGCCCATTGCTGAAATGGCCAATGTGTTATAAAAGGTATAAGTTCTCTAGCAGGAGCATGGATAAGGTTTCCATGTGTCTAGCATTTAAGACATGCTTTTGAAAATTGAATAGCATCTCTCTCCATGGTAGGACAATAATAGCCTACTCTGAGCAGTTTCTTAGCTAATGAAAAGTTGTTTGAGTGTGATCCACATACGCCTTCATGGACATCTTTTAATGCTAGATCAGAATCTTCAAGCTCTAAACACCGAAGAAGTGTACCATCAAGACCGCGTCGATATAGGTTGTTAGTTATGAGGATGTAACACGATGCTATCCTAATCAGCGATCTTTTCTCATTTCTAGATAGATTGGTGGGAATGATTTGGTTGGAAAGGTAAGCAATGATAATGACATACCGAGATTGATCTGGAGTATTTAAGGTACATACTATCTGGTATTCAGGGTTAGCAAAGGCAGGATAGGATATTTCTTCCACCAAGAAGTCATAGTGGAATTGATGCTCCTCCAGTTGTAACATGGATCCCAAGGTAGCCATAGCATCTGAAACTTTGTTCTCTAATCTTGGTATTTGCTGGAAGGTGATGAAGACAAAGTACTTCTTTAGATCATCAACTAGTTGCTTGTAGAGAATCAACTTTTCATGTTTTTTTTGATACTCCCCATTGACTTGATTGATAATTAGTTGGGAGTCACCATACATGTGTAACTCTATGATCTTCCATTCCATAGCTAGCTTGAGGCCATTGACCAATGCTTCATATTTTGAGATATTATTGGTGCATGGAAACATCAATTTGTAAGATTTAGGAATCTTGTATCCTTATGGAGTTATGAAGAGGACCCCTGCTCTAGATCCTTGTTGAGTGAATGAATCGTCAAAGTACATCTTCCATGGGTGTTCAATGAGATGCACGATTATTTCATCAGGGAATTCAATTAGTAGAGGTTCATCATCCTGGAGTTGTGAATCAGCCAATTGATCTGCAAGTACCTGTCCTTTGATAGCTCTCTATTCTACATATTCAATGTCAAATTCACTTAGAATTAGGACCCATTTTGCCAAACGTCCTGTTAATGCTGTTCTGCTCAAAAGATACTTTAGAGGATCGATCTTAGCAATGAGCTTCACTATATGAGAGAGAATGTAGTGTCTCAATTTTTGTGATGTAAAGACGACCGCTAAGCATGCTTTTTCAATAATGCTATAATTAAGCTCATAAGTGGCTAGTGTTCTACTAATGTAGTAGATAGCTCGTTCCTTCTTTGTTTCATCTTCTTGCACCAGTAATACACCTAGGGATGTAGTTGTAGCTGAAATGTATAGGAGTAAGGGTTTCCCATGAATAGGTGCCATAAGGATAGGGGGAGCAGCCAGGTACCCTTTCAATTCTCTAAAGTTTGCTTCATAGTATTCATCCCACTTGAAGGTAACCCCTTTATGTAGTAGTTTAGTAAAGGGTTGTGCTCTATCTGCAAGTTGGGACATGAATCTCCTGATGGACTGAAGTCTCCCTTGTAATGTCCTCATTTGATTGATGTTATGTGGAGGAGCCATCTCCAAAATAGACTTTACCTTTGCAGGATCTAACTCAATTCCCTTCACGGATACTATGAATCCTAGGAATTTCCCTAATTGGACTCCAAAGGCACATTTATTTGGGTTGAGCCTGAGCTAGAACTATTCCATTCAATCCAATATCTTTCTTAGCTCAGCAATGTGGGTACTTCTCTCCTTGGATTTAGCCAATGTGTCATCGACATAGTCCTCCATGTTTTTGTGCATCATGTCATGGAATATTGTTGTCATAACTCTTTGATATGTTGCACCGACATTTTTAAACCCAAAAGGCATGACATTCCAGCAAAAGGTGCCCCATGCGCATGTGAATGTAGTTTTCTATTGATCCTCAGGGGCGATCTTGATTTGATTATAGCTTGAGAATCCATCCATTAATGAATACATATGAAAGCCAGTTGTAAGGTCTATGATCATGTCAATGTTTGGTAGAGGAAATTCATCTTTCGGACATGCTTTGTTTGGGTCTGTGAAGTCCATATAGATCCTGATAGATTTATTAGATTTAGAAATGGGGACCACATTTGAGATCGATGCTGCATAGGCAATGACTCAAATAAATCCATCTTTCAGAAACTTTTCTAGCTCTGCTTTTACCAATAATGCAACATGAGGATGCATTTTTCTAAGTTTTTGTTTTATGGGTTTGATCCCAGGAGCTATAGACAAGTGGTGCATGATGATATTAGGATCTAGCCCTGGCATATCCATATAAGACCATGCAAAGTTAATCTTCTTCTCCTTTAGAAAATTTGTGAACTGTACCTTCTCTTCTTCTGATAAAGATTGTGCCAGATGAACTATTTGAGGATTTTCAATGGTGCCCAAGTTTACTGGCTGTGTCAGTTCAATCAATACCAAAGATATTTCCTGAAAGTGTTCTGGGAGGATATCAAGAGTCTCATCCTTTGGTGCCTCTGAGAGGTTTTCACCATTGGATACGTCTATTTTCTTTACTATTTTGGGATCTGATACTGCCACAGAGTGGTTTTCACCGTCAGTCTGCTTTTTCTTTTTATTATTTAGTTTGTGACTAAGAAACTTGATATCCTCCTATGACATGCTCTCGCTCCTTGCATTGGTGGAAGAAGGGTAAAGTTCACAAGCATTGAGATAACAAGCTAGGGAGTGGTTATTAGGAAAGTCAAGGATAGGAGTAGGATTTGTTTCAGTCCAATCAATTAGGTCTGGATGTACCAATGTTAGAGAGTCAGATTCTGGGAAGGACATCATTGTGTTAGCATCAAGACCATTAACCGACATGACATGGTCTGTTAAGTTAATTTCTTCGATATTTAGATCAATAATAGTTAGATCATTGTGAAAAGGGTTATTTTTAGTCATATGTGGACCAAACTCTAGTGACTCGTCAGTAGAAATCTCATCATCATCTCTCTGTAAATGGAGGTGTCTTTCTTGTGGCCTATGAAATTCCTCCAGACTTACGTATTCACCTGTGTCTTCATCAATGACCAGGGGAAGGAACTCTTCTTCTACTCCAGGAGGATCAGTATCATTGAGAGGAGTGTTAGATCATTTGCTAGGAGATGAGGGAGCTGCAAACATGTGAATTGTATCTATTCCAATATCTTTAGAGGTGATAGATAGCTGATCCCATTCATAGTCATGAGAGTCTATGACATCATCATCAGATTTGTTTAAGTATTCAGCAATGGTTATCTAATGTACTCGATTAGCTGCTTGTAGATCAAAGTGGGGTAGATCAAGGATATGTGAAATTGTGACCAATTTCCCCCAGTTATGATGTAAATTCTAAGGCTGGGGTATTTCTTGAGTGATTGTTGCTATGGTGTCTCCTACCTCTTGAATGGGAGGTTGTGCTAGCAAAGGAGTCTAAAGATCCTATGGTACTTCAAAGCTAGGTACATAGCGTTCTCCTTGATATGCAAGATTCTCTATACCAACATGTAATAATATTTCATAAGGCCATGGTTCTAGTACTATCTCATCTGTCTTATCACTCCCTGTCTTAGAAGGTGGACTCTCTATTGGAGCAGGTTTATCAGTTTTGTTATTGAAACCCAGTCCTGTTTTATCTCTGGTGTTGTAGAATTCCTTGGATATAGGTTCAAAAATTCCTCATCCTGTGTCATTTAGAGGTCCCTTTCCTTTGTAACCCATTTGTGTGACGAAATCATATCCCTTTCCATACTATTCTGGGGATATCTTCACAAGTTTGACCTCAGATTCCACTGGTTCTCCCTTGTAAAGCCAGTCCAAGACTACCTGTTCTTCTATGTTATCTAAAGAAAATGTGGATGCCTTTATCATGCCAGTTGCCTTGTGTAATTTTGGCTCTTTGGATGTATCGGGTGTGAATATCGATGAAGGTTTCCCGTAGGATCTTGGTGACATTGGAAGGTTGGCCAGTGAGGGAGTCAGGTCCAGCTTGTACTCTCCCATACATGTTTCTTCAAGTTTCAAGGTTTTGCTAAAACTCTTCATAACCATGTCCTTGGTAGTTTCAAGAGCAACTGCATCCATAGCTTCTTTGTTGTGTGGGATCATTCTACCTTCTTTGATATTGTTGCAAGTGTCGTTAGCATCAGCAGGAATGGTCACTTCCACCCCATTATGTGGGAATTTTATGCATTGGTGATAAGTGGACAGTACAACATGCATTTCATGAATCCACAGTCTCCCTAGTAGAATATTGTGGTCCAATGGTAAATCTAGAACTTGACATATGACGTTCCTCTCAATTGGTCTGACTTTGATAGGTAGAGAAATAAGACCTCTGGAAGATATTTCTTCCTCATCATAAGCTTTGATGGTTATCTTGTTTTGAGTGTCGATTGTTTGTTCTAAGAGACCTAGCCTCTTGATTAGATCCAGTGTACATATATTTAATCTTGCGCCTCCATGTATCAATACGCATCTAACATGGGATTTATGAATAAGGACTTCAATATGGAGGGGTTGATTGTGTGGATGGGTCAATGACTTGTAATCCTCTTCAGAAAAGGAGAGATAGTGAGGTGCTGAGATGTGATTGACCATCACTTGAAACTTGTCTATATCAATATCTTTTGGAACATTAGTGGCATGTAGGGCTTGTTCTAGAATTTCCCTATGTACCGTGGATATCTTGAGCAACTCAAAAATAGAAATTTTGGTGGATGTTCATTGCAATTGGTCTACCAAGTCATATTTTTCTCCGGGGATAGTGATCATGTGTCTTGCTGCTGGTTTAGGAATAGTGACAATAGGAACCTTGGATGTAGATGTCAGTTTTGGAGGTCCTTTGATTGTAACCTGTGCTTGGCTCCATGTTACAGCATTTGAGTGGGATGAGACACCTTTAATCATGATCACATTGATGGATTTAGTTTTAATGTTAATCATATTAATCACATTGTCACTTTTGGAATAGGTGTAGTTTACCTCATTACCCTTCCCTTTATATGTCTCCCCTTGATTGTAATTAGGAAAGGGTTTGTTGAATGTTGTATGGTCTTCATTGGTAGTATGTCCGTCTAATTTGATCTTACCTCCTTTGATGAGGTCTTGGATGACATGTTTAAGTTTGAGACAATTATTAGTCTTGTGTCCCTTATTTTTGTGGAAGACACAATAGGAATTATCATCCCACCACCTGGGTTTGACCATTGGTTCCCACGGTTTAGAATCAGGAATTGTAAGAACTTTGTTATCCACCAATGTTTTCAAAATGGTCTCAAGAGTCTTCCCCAAAGGAGTGAATTCTCTTTGGGGTTTTAAATTCCATGTTCATTCCTTGTTGTTATCCTTGTTCGCTTTGGGGATGGGAGGTGTTACCTTAGAATCTTTTCTTTCTTGCATGCCATTGGTTAGATTGAATGCCTCAGGTTTAGGATTAATGTTAGAGGCATTGACCACTCCATCATTAACAACATTCTTGTTTTGCTTCCACCATTTAGGCTTGGAGTTGGAGTTGTTACATTTGTTTTCATTTTGAAGGGTGATCTCCCCTCTTTTGACCATGAATTCCTCAATGCGGAGGGCATTTTTAATCATCCTATCAAAGCTAGGAGAGCTTTTCATTTGTAGAGCATAGCTCAATTCAGGCACCAGATTGTGAATAAAAATTTCCATCTTTTCCATTTCGGGAATGACCCTTGAATATCGTGCAAAAATCTTCCTCCATCTCTGTAGGAAGTGTGTGAATGATTCTCCTATTTGTTGTTTGGTATTACATAGGTCCATCATAGTTACATCATGTTGGATGTTGTAGGAATAATGTTGAATGAACCTTTGGATTAACTCAAATGTCTTGACCTTAGGGTTTAGTTTTGAGAACCACTCCATGGCATTACCTCCTAGACTTCTTGGAAACAGTCACATGAGGTATGTGGGTTTGTGCATGTACTCGATTCTTAGAGCACAAAATTCCCTTATATGGTCATGTGGATCATTTTTTCCTGTGTGCTTGTCATACTTTGGCCTTGCCATGTTGGGAGGAAATGGGACCATAATGATACTCTTGTCAAAAGGAAATGGACAAATGGTGCCCAACGAGTATTTTGTTTTGGGTTTCTCTTTCTCCTGTTTGAGATTTGTGAATCTATTTGCATTAGATTGAGCTATTTGGTGAGAATAGATATTGGGTTTGGTACCTCCTTTTCTTTGAGATTTTCTACATTACAATCCTTGGGTAAATTGACACCTGAGGATGCTAGATGGAGGAAGTATTTTTCTTTATCATCACCAATTATCCGTTCCAATAGCTTGTGGATCCACTTACTTTGTTTGAGTTTTTCGTATTTGTCTTCAGGGATCTCCTCTTCACAGTCTGATCCAAATGGATTATGTTCAAACTTGGGTCTTTCTTCCTCTTCCGTGCCTTCGGATTGTGCATGTTTTCCATCATTATAATCCTCAATAGCCTTACTCCATTTTTTATTGTTTCTATCCATTTGAAGGGAATCTAGATCAAGAAGGGAACTACAAGATGTTTCTCCTTGAAAGCATGGTGTTTTAGGAGGCACTTTTGATCCTTTAGTTGTGTACTGGTTGCATCTTGTGTTAACCATGAAGTTTGCTTCTCAACATTGTTAACGTTTCCCAATAGTGCAAGTAAGGATTTTAGATTTTTCAAGTGGGTGTGTCTAGGTAAAAGTAACTGTTTGTTGTTGGTGGATGTAAATGATTCTAGCATCAGAGGGTTAGAATGCCCTGATAGTGAGCTAGGAACCAAGTTGTTGATAGAAAATGGGTAGACCACATGTATTGAACTAATCGTGAAAGACTGACTAAGCATGCAAGGTGGATGTTTTGAAAGTGTTTTGAAAATACATCAGGGAGACCAGAAGAGACAACAGGAACTAGCTAAAGAGAAAAAAGGGTATCCTAATCAACTAAAAATTTGTAAGAAAAACTCCTACAAATGGCCACTGTCCTGAATGCGAGCCCCTAGATGCGAGCCTCTGATGCTACCAGATGTGATCCTAGAGTCTGGATGCAACTTCTTGCTGACCAAATGTGATCCTAAATACCAAATATGATCCTAAACACTGCATGCGACTTGGGAAATAGAGGATGCGATCTTATGATGTTTTTGTCAATTTGGGTTAGTTTTGGAAAGTTCCTTTTTGAAGTGCGTAAATTTGCTTGTTTCCAGATTTCATTAGGAGGTGTCGTAAGGTGTGAAAAACACTTTTACTCCAGCATTTGAAATTTGTTGATTGTTTTGAGGAGCTTATGTTTTTAATGATCTTTTGAACACGTCAAATAGTTTTGCATTTTTAAGAGGGTGAAACAAACACTCATCTTTTCCTATTTTCTAGGTGGAGGATGAAAATATTTTCTCATTGACTCAGGTACACACTCAAATGCTAATCAGAATACAACCATCACCAACCAAGCAATGGCTCTAGTCATGATGTTGTATTAGTCGACTCCAAACACAAGTGAGGGCACAATATGATGAGTGTCTTGGGGCAATTACTTTTTGCCTTGCACAAAGATTATCACCCTTTCGGAGATGAATCGGGAATTCTTTTAGTTGAAGTTGTTGTAGATTATTGGGCAATCCATTCAAAAATTTCCCCCATAGAACTGCACAAGGAAAAATTTAGGTGTATAGCCCTATGAGTACCTGAATATATGTAGTCTCGCAAGAAAGATTCATGTGGCTCCGCTCTACATATACCTAGATATGTTCAAGGAATGATTTCAAAATTCCAAGAACAAAACCAGTTCCATCTTCCGAGGCTTTGGCCTATGAGGAAGAAATTATTTATAGTGAGTTGGAAGGGTTGGCATAAAACCTATCCTCACTTGGGTCATTCCCGGGAGATTTTTTCCTCAACTGGCAGGCCCTCTACTATTTAAATGTAAGTAACCAGGATTGGCGAGCTTTGGATGTCTAGATTTCTAATTCTTCTGAAGAAGAAGAGAATACTCTCCTAATCTAAACCTTTTTCTCCCAAAACACTTAAAGAAAAGTTCATTCCTTCAAGCTATGTTGAGCTTGATTTAGTTGTTCCTATTTTAAAGAAAATAGGATGCTTAAAAAGGAAAGTTTGCCTTGTTCAATTAACCACAAAATTTAGTGAGTTGCTTGTTCAATTACTAATCCAAAAAGAATTAAACGATTGAACTTGTTCTTTAATCCCACATATTTAGTGCTTTGTGTTGTTCATTTACTGTTTCCAAAAAGAATTAGGTGATGTGTTTGCTTGTTTATTTACCCCAAATTCCGTTCAATCCATAAACTGATGTATGAGTTTCTGATTTTCCTTAAAAGGAAAAGAGCATAATCCTCTAGTCAGTTTAGTGACAAATTGGAATATGTTCTTTAAGTTTGAAATCAAGTAAATAGAGGTCAAGATGGGGGGTTCACAACCTGTAAAACTAAGTTAGTATCTGTTTTAGTTCAAATCCCATGAAAATCTCCAAAAACAACCTGTAAACACTTGTTAAGCTGTAAGAGATCAAAATCACAACTTGTTGAAATGTTAAGGATTAGGCCAACGAGATGCACAAACTTTCTAACCAGATGCGAGCCTAAAATTTTATTGAATGCAAGCTAGCATCATGTATGCGAGCTTCCTTACCAAATGTGATCCCATGCTGACCAGATGCGAGCCTAAACTGAAAACGACCTGGGAAATCTTGGATGCGAGCCTAGTTTTTTGCGGTGCGAGGGCGTATCCCGGATGTGATCCCGAATGACTAAAAATGATCCTATGACCGAATCCTGAGCATGCAAATTGGCAAAAAAGTATTAGAAAATGAGGCCAAGTTGAAAATGTAGCCCCACGATGGGCGCCATAAATGTGTGTGTATATTTGGGTACCTGATAAGAGAGACACAACACATCAATAAGTCATTGCATTAGTGTAAAAAGGTTAGATAAACATACAAAACCCACTAATATCAACCTATTGCCTTCTAACTAAGAAGAGTGTGATTAGTAACATAATAGCCCTCAGATTATGCTATAATCAGTGACATATATGACCTAGCATGAAGGATTTTAGTTTAAAAAAAGCTAAATGATGAGAAAACATGCATTCTAGCTCTAAGAAGGAAGATAATAACAATGTAAAAGCATGAATTATGAAGTGAAATATGAGTCTAAGATTAATCCAACGACATAAAAATACATTTACAATATTGGAAGAAGGCTTCTTTTCTCTCAAAAATGGCTTCTATTTATAGGAGAATGGGAGAGAGAGAGGGGAGACAAGATTCATTTATGAGTTAAGGGACTCATTAATGGAGGTGTAAGAGCCATTAATGCCTTGGGTATTAATGAGGCATGGAGGAGACATAGGCTTAAGGCATCTTCATTAATGGGGCATTAATGAAAGCCCTAAAGAAGCAAGGTGAGGGTGTAAGAGGATGGCTTGAGAAGGTGGAGCTTAAGGAAAGTCAAGCTTGAGAAAGTGGAATTTCTCAAGTGGGTTGAGTTACTAATCATTCCTTAATGGAATGTGACAACATTAGGAGGTGGGTTAGGGTAGAATTAGGATTAGGACTAGATTAGCAAGGGTGAATGGGGTGAGATGGGTTAGAACCCAGGGTAGAAGTGGCTGAGATAGGTTAGGTTGGGGTTAAGGAGAATATTAATTAAATGAATTAAAATTATTTAATTCATTAAAAAATAGGAATTTAATTATTTAAACAATTTAATTGTTTTTTAATAATTAGGGGACTATAGCCATTTTAATTAAATTAAATAGGCTAGGGGAATGGATTAATTGCAAGTGGGTATTTAAATTAGGGATTTATTTAATTTCTTTATAATTAAATACTATAGCCATGTTTGATTTTGATATGATTTAAATGGTTTGAATTATATGGCTATAATAGTTAATATAAATTAGTGATAAAAATCACCTAGGACATTAAATTGATTTGAAGAATTATGCCAAGCAATAACAGGGTCATTTGGACATAATCGAGGGTATGATCACACTTAGGGAAAATAGGATCCATAGTTAGAACAGACCAAATTCAGGTGGTTACATCACTTACCAATATTAGAAAATATTTTCACAAGGTTAGAGAAATTCAAAGTGAGACTCAATCCAAAGAAATGTGCTTTTGTGGTATAATACGACAAACTCTTAGGTTACATTGTTTCTTGAAAAGGAATTGAAGGAGATCCTGAGAAAGTTAAAGAAATCATGGACATGGAAATTCCTAAGAATATTAGTCAAATGAGGTCTCTTCAAGGAGGACTTCAATCTATAAGGAGATTCATTTCCCAATTGGTGGAAAAATGTCATTTATTCACATGATTGCTACATAAAAAGATGTCATTTTTACATGGGATGAGGAGTGCGAAAAAGCTTTCACATTGTTGAAAACATACTTGGTGAACCCACCCATCTTGATGCCACCTATTAAAGGCAAACCCTTATTACTTTATATATCAGCAACAGAGAAATATTTAGGGGTTCTATTGGCACAAGAAGACAATGAAGGAAAAGAAAGAGAAATTTACTACTTGAGTAGAACATTGATAAAATATGAATTAAACTATAGATTCATGGAAAGGGATTTCCTAGTAGTTGTTTTTTCCTCTCAAAAGATTAGAAATTACATGTTGATGCATAAAGTGAAGTTAATTTCCAAAATTGATCCATTGTATCTACTTACTGAAATAGCTCTAATGGGAAGGATTGCAAAATGGGTGATGGTGCTTAGTGAATTTGACATTGAGTACATGGATAGGAAAGAAATAAAGGGATAAGTGATTGCTGATCAGTTGTATGAACATCCTTTAGAGTCTACACATCCAATTCAAGTAGAGTTTACTGATTCAAAAATTGTTAATGTGGAAGCAAAAACATGGACCTTATATTTCTATAGGTCCTATACTCAAAGTGGTTCAGGGGCAGGAATTATTTTGATAACACCTCAAGGATACACAAATCCCAAATCTTACAAACTATTATTTTCTTGCACAAATAATATTTATGAATATGAAGCTTTGGTTATAGGTCTCAAAATGCCCTTAGAATAGAATGTCACAAAATTGCAATTTTATGGATATTCTCAATTAGTCATCAGTCAAATCGATGGTGAATACAACACAAAAGATGAAAAATTGATGCCATATAAAAGGATGGTGGATGACTGGAATAAGTAATTTTCTTTCTTAACTTTTGAGAAAATTCCACGAGACCAAAATAGAGCAGCTGATGCAATGGCTACCTTGGCTTCATTACTCCAAATGCCTAATCAAAATGTGAGGTACGAATTCTTGGTGGAAGAGTTGGAAAAACTAACATTTGACTTACCCGATACCCAAATAATTGCCCTTCTCAATGGACATGAATCACCTTGGTATGGACTAATGTACACTTATCTTGAAGACCAAACCTTACCTTTGGACCAAACCCAAGCTCAAAAACAACATTTCATAAGACAATCGACTCGTTATACCATCCTATCAGACACATTGTATCACAAAGGTCTTGAAAAAATGCTTCTTAGGTGTCTAGAGGAAGAGGAATCAAGATTAGCTTCAAAAGATGTCCACAAGGGACTTTTGGGTCACATGCAAGTGGATTGAATTTAGCTAAGAAAATCCTTCACATGGGGTATTTTTGGAAAACCTTAGAGAAAGATGCTTTCTAATTTGTGAACGTTTGTGATAAATGCCAATATCATGGAGACATGATCCATGCACCTGCACAAGAATTGCATCCATTTATAACACCATGGTCATTTTATCAATGGGATTTTGATCTAATTGTCATGATTTACCCACCATCTTCTAATGGACATAAATACATCCTCACAATGACAAAATATTTCATTAAATGGGTAGAGACCATTCCTTTTACAAGTGTAATGGGAAAATAGATTTCCATGTTTATCCTTAATCACATCATTTGTAAATATGGTATTCCTCATGCCATCATCACGGACAATGGAAAACAAATCAAGAACAAAGATGTGGATGAACTTTATGAAAAATTTCATATTACTCACCATTCTTCCTCCATTTACTATCCTCAAGGTCATTAACAAGCCAAGGCCATGAACAAGAAAATCCTCAAAATATTGAAAAGATTGGTTGATAAATCAGGAAGAGATTGACATCTCTAGATAAACCCGACATTGTGGGAATATAGAACTAGCATCCGAACACCAATAGGAACTACACCATTGTCCTTGGTTTATGGGGCCAAAGTTGTTTTACCCTTAGAAGTTGAGATTCCATCCCTAAGATTTTCACTACATGGATGAATCACTGATGAGGATTATAGGGTTGCTTGACTTCAAAAATTGGAATTGTTGGAGGAACATTTGACACAAGCATATGATCATTTGATGGTATATCAAAACAAAATTTCAAGAAACTACAACAAGCATATCAAACCGAGAACCTTTCAAGTGGGAGACTCAGTGTTAAGATAAAACCCTAAAAATCAAGCTGATAGAGAAAATAAGGGAAAATGGGAAGCAAATTGGCTTGGACCTTTTTTCATCACTTCTTCCTTTAGAACGAGAAGCTACAAACTAGCTGATTGTGAAAGGGATGAGTTGCAAGAGCCCATTAATAGCATCCATTTAAAGAGGTTTCATACCTAATTAGATGAGAGAGTACTAGAAAAAGAGTATCAAATGAGTATGTCAGATGAGTTAGCATTTTCTTTGTACATGAGAAAAGTCAAAAATCCAAAAAAAATGAGAAAAGATCAAAATCCAAAAAAATCAGAAAGATCAAAAAATAAAAAGCAATGGAAAAGTAGAAAATTAGAAAAAGGAGAAAATTGAGCATGAAGAAAGAAAAAACATTCAAAAATCAGAAAATTGTTGTCTTGGTGAAAACCTATAAAATAGGCACCTTGATGATACAAAAAAAGAGAAAAAAAAAAAGCAAAAAGAGAAAAAAAAAGAAATAAACCCAAAAGGTGAAAACCTAGAAACAGGAACTTTTTGTCCCTTAGGTCTTTCCTAGTTGCATTTGTACATATTTCCTTTTCACCATATCATTTGTACACATCCTCATTGCATTTGTCATTTTTGCATAGTCATAATAAAGTCTCTCAGCTGCATTGTCACATACTAGGTTTCAGTTGCCAAGGCTTCACACGGTTTCACTTATCACTTAGGGGCAAAAGCATTGGTTTTGATACCAAACGGATTCACAAGTGCTACATCTTGGTCACATGACACAAACAAATTTTCAAAATTTTATAGGAGGGATATGTTGCAACCTTTGATGGATATCATTGTTCAACCTAAATAGTTTGATCTCATAGCTTGATCCTTGACCTTCATTGACCTATTTTATCACGATTAAAAAATTGACAACACACTAAATGATCAGAATGTTTGGAATTCTTATTGAAAATCTTGATAAATTGCAAAACACTTGAAATTTTGATGATTTTCATTGACCTTTTCACCTTATGTTCTTTTTAGTTAATTGATGATGTTTCAACTAGATTGACGATGATGAAGACATGATGTTTTTCTTGACTTTTGTGTGACTATTTTGAGGAAGATCCCCTAACTTGTGTGAATTCATCTAATGACATGGTCATCAAAGAGCCATTGAGGACATTCATAAAGGAAGGAGGGTTAACCTTTGTTTGTTTATGCAAAAGGATAACTTGGCTATTTAGATCTTCCATATCTTAATACCAAAATCCACTTGCAACATTGAATCCGATGAAACCGGTATTCATACTCCCGTAGTTGGTCATTCAACTAGTGAAGGTTATAGTAGTCATAAAGAAGTTACCAAATGAGATAAAAGTCATATTCATATTCTTATGGTCACAGTGGCACTAGTAAGGATTGTATCAACTCCTAGTTCCACAATGCTCAATGATGAAAACATATCTCTTTTGTATTTTTTTCACAAAAAAAAATCAATGACAATTAGTTGCATTGCATTACATTTTCATGTTAAATTAATTGCATTATTTAGAGGATTTTTTCCAAGTTACAAAGGTGTTAACCAATTTTTGGGAGTTCAATCAATTAAATGGTTTTAAATCAACAATGTGAGATTATCTTTTGCATCCATGCATTCATTAATCATTAATCATTATCTTTATACATCACAAGACAAGAAAAGAAAAGAATCATTCATTCATTTTCATCCTAAAGATTGCATTTCATCCATAAAAGTTGTATACATCAAAATCCAAAAAGAATTTTCATTCATTTTACCATTGCATTGCATAAACCATAAACATCATGATAACATCAAAAAAACATATAGAAGTAATTGCACAAATCATTCGCATCCATTTATATATGTCATAAGACAAGACATTGTACCCATAGCATAAAGAAAGAAAGTAAATGCATCATAGAAATCATGTAGATGTGCATATAAAGAAATCTCACATCAACATCATAACATCATAAAATGGGGAATCAAAGAGTCATCATAGATAAATGTCCATCATCAAAGAGTATAATAAATATGTATATCAAGATACATCAACAAAATGATCCATAATCAAATTCCTAATCAATAAATAAGATGATACATCAATGCAATATCAATAGATCAATATCCCAGATCTTTATCAAGACCCCACAGGGGCACTTGATCCATCACCAGTACCAACACCTAAATCTTAACCTATACCCCCTATGCCATCTAGATCCCTATCACCCGATCTATCCTGAGTAGTTAGTGGTGTATGAATAGTACTAGCAACTTGAGGCAACTATGCCATAATCGTCATGAACTACTATAACATAGTGGTAACCTAATCTATCCGACCTATCATAGCAGTCATCCCTACCAGCAATGTCCTCACATCCTGTACTAAAACATCCACAACTGGAGGAACCTGAGGTGCCTGAGGAGAAAGAGGTACATGTGGGGAAATATGCATCTATGATGTAACAACCTGTGGATCTATCTATGGAGGCACCTGTCTCTGTGGAGATCTTGGTCTCTGATGAGGACCTTGACCTTGTAGAGGAACCTGCCTAGCTACCTTAATCTGTCAATGTCTCTATCCACCCCAAAATATAGCTGGTCTATGTTGTGCCTATCTCCATAGAGGTACTTATTCCCATCTCTTCCTAGGATTCCCAAAACCACTTCCTTGAGCCCTAATATGCCCACCCTGCATCCAAGGTCTTGCAACTCTTTGTACCTGAGGAGCTCTCTATCTTTGTACTTGTCTGCTGCTACCACCACCTCTATCACCCCCATCTCCACCATCATCATTAGAGGTCTCATCTACATCCAAGATAGGCTCTGCTAGATCTGTGAATCTCATAAATTGATGATGTAGAAACCATTCTCGGTACTTATCAGTCATTTCCGCATCAGCCACGCGATCTAACATGTCCCATCTGATATAAATCAAATGATCAATCTCTCTACATGCAAACCAATAGTCTACCTGTACACCCCAAATCAATCTCTCAGCCTAGACTAGAGCGTATAAATCCATACCCTAAGGCATGTCATCTACTCTACCATACTACCATGAAACTCACCTAAAGTAGAACTTATAAATAACAAGTGGCGATCATCCAATCATCCACTACGGTGAAAACATGTAGGGGAGCTCATCATCATCCTCCCACCATCATTTGTAGCCCAGATAAGGTCTCCACATGACCTGGTCAATATCATCAATGGTCCTTTTCCAATACTTAGGCTTTCCTAGGTGATGATGGAAACAGCGATAACTTTAGTGGCGATTATTCGCCAATTGGCGAATGTCGCATGTCGGTGAGCGGGGAATTGGTGATTGTTTTACATATATTCATTTCACCCTATCGCCTGGCCATTATTAATATTCGGTCCAATGCCCGGGCCCATCGCCCCGCGCGATATTTAATTTTATACTTTTCTTACACATTATCGCCAATGGAATCTAATTTTTGGTCCCCATAAAATTTAAAAATTCGCCTATAATTTCTAGGCGGCCCCAAATGGACGGCCTATATTCGCCACTAGTTTTATAAATATATTTATAGGCGACCCCAAATTCGCCCAGCATTTTGCGGACGCGTGTCTCAAACCGACCCCAATTCGCCAACTTTATTATTCATACTTCATCTTGGGCGACCCGTAATCACCTCACAAATAACAAAAGACGTGTTCAAATTACGCGGGCTTTGCCAAATTTGTATATCTTGACCTAATACCTCCCGCCGAATTTGCCAAATAAGGATAGTATAAAAACATTTTATGGATAGCATAGTTACAGACGGTTGAGCGGCGAGAGCAACTGCATACTGCATTGGTGCAATTTAACTAGAGGCAAAGGTAAGTATTCTGCGACTCTGTAATTTTGAGTTGAGACCTCAGACATGAT
>MU226470.1:2065762-2088087 GCA_018584345.1 Thuja plicata
CTCTTTGATGTATTTAGACTGAGTAATGTAGATACCATCCTTCATCTAATGAACTTGTAAACCAACAAAGAATTTGATTTCTCCAAACATAGACATCTCAAATTCCTTACTCATAGCTTTAGAGAATTCTTTACATAAATCATCATATCCAGTAAATAGTATATCATCAACAAATATCTCTGCTAATAGTATCTTGTTCTGAGATCCTTCTTTTATATATAAGCTACTATTGTCACTAGTTCTCTAAAATTCAATACTTACTAGGTAACCATGCAAACTTTTATACCAGGCTCTAGGAATTTGCCTCAGTCGATACAAGTCTTTGTACAATTTCCAAACCATGTTCCTTTTGTTAGGATCAAAAAAACCCTCAGGTTGCTCAATATAGACTTCCTCTTCCAGAATTCCATTCAAGAATGCAGATTTTACATCCATTTGGTATACCTTGAATCCTTTATGTGCTGCATATGCCAGAAGAGTTATGACTCCTTCAAGTCTTGCATTAGGAGCAAAAGTTTCTCCATAATCAATACTCTCTTCTTGAGCATATCCTTTACACACTAATCTTGCTTTGTTTCTGGAAACTTCTCCTTTTTCATTCATCTTTTTTCTGAAAACCCACTTAGTAACAATCACATTCCTATATTTTGGTCTAGGTACAAGAGTCCAGGTTTTATTCTTTTATATTTTCTCAATCTCTTCATTCATGGCTTCTATCCAGCTTTCATCATTCAATGCATCTTTAATGGATCTAGGCTCAATTTCACAAGGTAAAGATGCACCTTTAAGTTTTTTTCGTGTCATTATACCTTTTATCTGATCTATAATTATTTTCTTAGTACAAGTTCCTTCCTCTTTGATTCTAGGCTTGCTCCACTTGGTTCACCATGCTCAAACATTCTATTTTGTTCTTCTGCCTGATACTTGGGTTCCACTATCTAAGACTCAGGTGCCTCTGTCTTTGACTCATTTTCTTTAGTCTAAGACTTAGTTTCTTCCATTAGCATCCTGGGTCGCATAGGTTGCAACAAGGTTTGTGCTAATGAATTCAGTGGTTGACATAGTTGTTGTCCAATCACCATTGTCTGTGTCTTAGGTATAGTATCAGGTTCATAATACACATAGTTTTTGTAGTCCTCAGGCTCTTTACTGCTTTGTTCTTCACTTCTCTTTGCAAACTCATCAATATTTACATGTATACTTTCTATGACTCTATGAGTAGCAAGATTAAAAAATTTATATGCTTTACTTTTATAGGAGTAGCCTAGGAATATACCTTCATCACCTTTCACATCAAATTTTCCATTTCTTGCTTTTTTCAAGATGTAACATTTACCTCCAAATACATTGAATAAAAAACATTGGGTTTATAGCCATACCATAATTCAAAAGGTGTCTTCTTAGTACCTTTCTTTAGTTGAAATCTATTCAAGGTGTGAATTGCAGTCCTGATAGCTTCCTTCCAATATTTGGTTGCAACATTTTTTTCAATCATCAAGGTTCTTGCACAATCCATAATAGATCTATTTCTTCTTTTTGCTATCCATTTTGTTGTGGTGTATCTGGGGTAGATACTTGTCTCTTGATTCCTCTTTCATTATAGAATTCATTGAACTCATTAGAAGTGAATTCACCTCCTCTATCAGATCTTAAGTATTTAAGTTTCTTTCATGTTTCCTTATCAAATCTGGCATGGTACCACTTAAACTTCTGAGAAGCTTCTGATTTTTCTTTGAGAAACATAGCAGTCATCATTCTAGAATGGTCATCAAAAAATAGAATGAAATACCTCTCTCTTGTGTAACTTTTTGTTCTAGTTGGTCCACACAGATTAGTATGCACTAACTCCAAGACTTCTTCTGTATTGTAATTCTTTCTCTTGAAACTAGTTTTTCCCATCTTCCCAATTTGACATTGTTTGCATATTGCCAATTTAGGTTTCATCAGAATAGGAATACCTCTTTCTATTTTATTCTTGCTTATGTTGACCAGGTTATCAAAATTCACATGACACAACCTTTTATGCCATAACCATATTTCTTCTACTTGTGCAATAAAACATGAATTTTGAGTGAGATCAAGATAGAATAGATTACCTTTTGTTTTCCTGCCAGTTCCAACTAGGTTTTCTTTACCATCCAGGAGCTTGGCCTTACCATTCATGAATTATTCCTTGAAACCAATGTTATTCATTTGTGTCACACTTAGTATATTATGACTTAGTACTTCAACCTAATAAGCATTATCATATTTGATTCCTTCAGTTAGAGAAATACAACCTTTACCTTTCACATAGCAAGGTTTATCATTCCCAAAACTGACACTCCCACCATCATAGTGCTCAAGATTTTCAAACTTAGTTTTATCATTAGTTATGTGGTGAGAACAACCACTGTCAATTATCCAAGTTTCATTTTTGCTAATATGAGAGTGAAGTGCATCCTTTTCATTATCTTCATTGTCTGACTCATCCTTAATAGAAATGTAAACCATTTCATCTTCATCTTCATCACTATCTAAATCTTTTGCAATATAACAAGATTTCTTACCTTTGTCCTTTTAGCTTGTGTAGCTCTTGAAAAATTTCTTTCATTTGTACTTTTTGAACTTTCTCTCACCTTTGTCTTCTTTGTTTGGACACTTAGCAGAATTGTGACCAACCTCATCACATGAAAAGAAAATCAATGGTATTCTTCCTTTGTACTTTCCTTTGGCAGCTCTCTTTTCAAGTAACGCTTCAATGATTTCTAGATATTCATCATCAGAATCATCATCACTATGACTGTCAATCTATTTTCCTTTTGAGTTTCTATCCATCTTACCAAGGTTTAATTTAGCTTTGAATGCAGACTCAAAATTGTTAGGATTAGGAGAATAATTGTCAAAATTTTCCAACTCAAAAGATGTAATCCTTCCAACCAATGCATCTAGAGTTATATCATTACTGCACCTTATTAGGTCTTTTTCTTGTAGGTTCTTAATATAGTATGAATGCTTAAACTTTATACTTCCAATTATAACTAATGAAAAACAAAGCCTAATTGATGAGGACTAATTCCTCCTTCTACTTTGAGATCCACCGGCTCAGACGAGTATAACTTCAAATGATTATTGATTCTCAGTATCTATAATAGTGGCTTAGGGTTTTCACTAATTGGCTAATTGTCTTTCACTATATCAATTTTTAAAAAAATCTTGCAGATGACAATAATTAACTTAAAAAAGAGCTTTACAAGCCAAATAATGATCTTAACAATAAAAAACATCAGTGAGATAAGGATTCTCATCCTTCTTCCTTTTGGAGTTATTTAAACCTAGGAGGGCTAACCTAGTGATTCTCTCTTTAAGGAATCAATAAACTGAACTCTATTCTCTAATAAAATTACTTAAACATATATATTCTTTGTAACTGAAAAGTCAATGATTGATTTCTTTAATATTGGATGATGATTAGTTACTTGCCAAACCCTAAAATAGTGCCTAATTCTTGGGCAAAGAGTCAATACCAAATATAAATCCACAATAAACTGATTAATGAAAGCACATGCAATTTAGATAGAATGGATTATAGATTACCTATTCACTCCCACACCCCTGTTATCAGATCCTTACACCAATGTCTAACTCTCTCAAATCACCTAAAAGAATTACTCTTTCCTTGAAAGAACTTATAAGTAATTGCACAATCACCTTGTAATTGGTATATCTAAGATGCCTTGTAAATTAAACATACAAGAGCTTAAAAAAAAATATAAAGAGACAAAAAAAGATATAGAACAAAAACTAAAATGTATTTTATTAATATGTTACTACTTCAAATACATTCAATAGACACAAAGCACAAAGGTTAGACAAAATTGAGAAGTCTACCTTGCAGTTTGCATATTTCACCCTCTTTACAAAAATGTTCTATCTTGCTATTTATAGAATCTTAGCCATCTTGGAATCCTTAAAGACTAAGGATGAAACAAGATTTAGATAGCTTAGACCTAACCCTAAAAGATACTAGAAGACAAAATACAATAAGACCTTAAGTGGTGGAAAGACAAAATAGGAATACAATTAGATTTGATCTTACAACCTTTGATAGCTGGGACCTTTGTCTATTGATATTCTAGATAGCCTCAAATATTTATTACAAGATCTAGTGACCACCATTACAGGATAACATACACTAATCTTTCTGATCACTAACCTCCCTGTGCTCAAAGACCAGGTGCTAGGTGTCTCTTTACTCCTCGTCTAGTATGTCCAAGTCAACTGTTGTAGGTTTATTTTTCTTAGGCTTGGTGAGATCATCCCATGCTACAACCTCTACCTTTGTAGGCCAATTAAATCTTTGAATGGTTTTCAATTGTTCCTTTTTCCTTTCCCATCTAGCATCTATTATGCTTTTGAAATCTGTAACAAACTTATTAAAGTCTATTTCAGCCTTAAATGCCCCATCTAAGGTTTTATTGAGCCTTTCGATATCTAATTCACCATTTTCATATATAAATGCCTCTTTATTAGGTAGTAAATGAATCAAATTCATTTCTCCTTACTTCTACTACCTTAATCTGATTATCTTCTCCCTTTATTGGAGGAATAAATTTATTATAATCAGAGCCAAACATGTTGACCCTGGCTTCAATCTGATTTGCCTTGCCCTTGAAGAACGACAAGGTAACCCCAATTTTCTCAATCTCCTTGCCAACTTGTGTGACAATCTCTAAGAGATCTTCCCTTAGTGGCTGTAGGGCTGCTAATCTTTCAAAAAAATTAGTCCTTACTGACCAGGTCCCAAAATAAGGGTTCAAAGTTGAAACATAATTAGTTACCTCAATTTATAAACCAAGCAACTTGTTGTAAGAACCATGTACTAGATCAACCTTATCTTTTAGGATACTGATCCTATGTTGTAATATTTTCAATATGGCTTCTAGAGTCACTTTATTCTTCTCACTATCCTTCTACTCTGTTTTCTTTGGAATATCCCCTACTTCATCTGTTTGTACAAGTCCATCTATAACTTGCTTAGGTTTAGCAGGAATAGCCTCAGGGATTTCTTATAGCTTCACATTTAGTTCTGCCACCAACTTTTCCAATGCAATGATCTTAATCAAGCCTAGCTCTCTATGTTTCACCACAGTAGTTGCCTCATCAAACAATTTCTAATATCTTTTAGACATCAGTTCAGCTTTTTCTTCTTTTAGATGAGCAAAGTGTGTAAGAGCCTATGCAATTTCCAAATCACCTATGTTATGGAGGGACCATAAGATTTTATCTCCATCCATATTTTCTTGTACATTGATAAGTGATGCCTTTAGAGTCTTGGAAGCTAGATCCCACATGGCTAATGTTTGGGATTGTGCATTATATCCACATCCTTTAATCATCTCTCCCACTTGTGTTTCTGAAGACAATTTTATGTCATTTTGCCTCCTTATCTGGTCAATGATGAAATTTGAAGCAAGATCCCATCCCTCTACCAGTAGCATCCCACTAGACTTAACTAACTATCTAGCTTCATCTAGTGTCATATTTTCTGATTCAGGATCATATTCTTGCAGAGCCTGCAAGGATTCATTTGTTACTACTTCTCCTCCTGCCAATTGCAACTATGACCCCACTTATTGTTGTTTTTCCCAGATGAGGAAGTCCTTTAATTCTTTTGTTTTTATGAAATTGTCATCATTCAAGAATTATTCTTGTTGTAGCTCTCTTTTATCTCGGCATAACAACATAGGTATTTCAAAATTTTTGTCTAAATCCTCTCTTTTCTTCTTACCTTCTCTTATAAAATTCCTTATCTTATGATCATAAACTCTAGTACAATTGAATAATGCACTCACGTTATCTTTTTTCTTCTTCCATGTCTTAGCATCAGAAGGCTCCCTTGTTTCCACTTTTTGCTTCTTCTTGGGATGTTCACTAGTTACCTCAGCTTCTTGCTCTTGAGTCAAATCCATTATATTTTCCTTTGTTTGAGGTGTATGATCCATTGGTGGAGGGCTATGTACTAAATATCTACTATCACTATACTCTAAGGAAGAGTGTTTGTTAGGACCTCTGTCCTTATCTTCTATTTACTCCTCTAGCTGGTTGCACAATGTTCCATAAGACTCTATCATCTTATCCAGTCTCTGTAAATAAGGCATATCTAAAAAGTAACCCCCAAAAGGGATCCTTTTCTTCTTAAGTTGTTGTTCCAGATCCATCAATTCTTGGAACTTATCAACTCTTCTCACAAATTCATTATCCTATAGGATATTCCTTATTAGGTCCTCCTCTACACATTGCTCATGTACTTTGGTATTTGGAATGGTTGGTGTCAAGAGATTCTTTACACTAAATATAAACCCCTCTATATCAACATACCCATATAGGGATACACTCATCCTAAAGTGACCCAACCATCTATTAACTGAATAATATGCCCTTTTGCCAATTGTAAAACCATAAAATTGAAATTACTGAGGTGTTAATGTACCTTTTCTGTGTGGAGCCAAATGCTCCGTATCAGTCAACATTAGTTGCCATATGAATTCCATAGTAACAATTCTTGGTGGCACATGGTATGGTAGGATATGTAGTGGCTAGGAGGAACCATAAACTCTCATCAAAGTAAAATCCTTATGGTAGTAGAAGTCTCCCCAGTTGTAGTCTTCATTCCACTTGTCAACAAACTTACAAGGCCTGAGTAACTGCAATACTTTAATTGGTAATCTTGTCATATTGACTCCCACACTTCTTAATAAGGGATACACCATCCAATTCTAGAAAGAAAAATAATCATTCTCCCTAGATGTATAACTCCACACCCTCAACCAAATTTGTATAGGGTTGGATTGACCTTGATAGAATCTCCTAGGTCTCAAATTTGGTTGGTCCATGATATTGAAATTATAAAACAAAATTAAATGCATCAATATAGAAAACTGCAAGAATTTAGGGTTGGATTCCTTCTTCTGAATTTATACAACCCCTTGATGCATTCTATCAATCACATATTGGACATAATCATAGTCTGTGCTGACATGTGGAATTTGCAAGTCCAAAATAATCATCAGAATATCAGAAGATATCCTCTCACTTACCCCATCAACTCGCAGAACTCTACACATGCCATAGGAAATATATTTCATGTAAAAGGTCAAATATTTGTAGAAGTAGGGTGTAGTGTTGCTAGGAATGGGTGCTATGTAATTATTGGTACCTTTAGGCACATGGCCTTGAATCAACTTTGCTAATATGTAGACTTCCCTTATATACCTAGTTTCTAAGGCCTTTAGGTTTATCTCTCTAGTGCAAGGGTTATAAATATTGAAGGATTTCATAAAGGATGCCCTATCTAAAGTAACTAGGTCTGTACCATCACTCTTTTTGATGGTTTTTGAGATGGTATCATACCTATTAGCCAATTCAAGAAACAAATATACATCTACAAATACATCTGGAACTATCAATTTTGCTAACCCTAAAGTCCAAGGGTTTGACACAGGAACAAGACCATCACTATTCTTATGAAAATAATTAATCAAATGGTATCCAAAACAATAAGGAGTTTTAGAATCTATAACATATGACATATTATCACCAAGGTATTCATCATTTACCTTTTTTCCCTAATTAGTCCCTGGTAGGAGAGCCACAAATTCATTAGAGTAATTTATTTTCCCTTTTTGATCATCTTCAGTGTCTCCACTCTTCCCACTAGTTGAAGAAACACTCACTGCCTGACTCATCTTGTCTGCTCTGAACTTAACAATACTAATCAAACTCTTTTTTCTTCACTCTGCAATCTGGAAAATTTTTCTCTTTTGAAAGCACTAATCATTTATGCAATCTCAACTCTGAAATCTGAAATTCTGGTAAACTAAAATGAGAAATGGCAATGCTTATTTATTCCTAAGAAGACAATGCACCAATTTATTTGAAATCATGAATTTTCTATTCAGTCACTTCTTCCATTACTCTATGGGCTTTAATATCAATTTATCTTAGCCGTGGCACCTGAGGTTGATAGGTTATCATTTTAAAAAAGGTCTATCAAATTAATCATGAAACCTTATTTTATGCAAAATAAATTCTATGTTTGATATGATCGGCTCTCATTATTACAACTCAACTACTTTATACATTCTATCACGATCCTCTTATTTTGATTGGCTAGTGACTATACATCATGGTGCAGGACAAAACTCTTAATATTTACCTTATTCATACCATGGTTCTCTTTAGCGACCACGCGACTGCTTTATCTCCTTGTCTCTGAGAGTTAGCCTTAACTCTAGTTTTGTCATGAGAAATCTCAAAATAAAGCATGATTTATTTGCTAGACTGGGCGATTGAAGAAACTCAAAGTCTCCATAGGATTTCTTAACTCTAGGGTTTCAAATGAGACTTTTCGTGAACCACAGGATCTGGGTCTGAATCAATGGCCTACGTTAAATCGCTCAATCTTTCAAAGCATATATTCTCTTTACGCAATAACACGACCAAAGAATTGTGCTGAGTCTCGAAACAAAATGGAATATTCTGAAAGCTTTAAGAGACATCACAACTAACTTAAAACATGAAAAAGATCACATGACTTAAGTGATTTGGATTTCTGAAAAATATAACTGCAAAAGAGAAGCTGATTATGAAGAACTAGGGTTTTCTCTCAACAATAATGAAAAATCACCTAGGTCGTAGGGTTTTTCATACTTCTTACTAATTTTAAGGCTCAAGGATCAATATTTATAGGAAATTGATAGCATTTTAGACAGGTTTTGACCTTCTAAGCAAGAACAACATAGGGAACTCAAAAAATTAAATAGCAAGATTTCAAAACTGGAAATACAACCAACACACCTAATCTCTTGAATAGCTGAAACTCTAATTGCATATATAGGAAGTAAAGTTATAAATAAATTACTAACCACTATTTTGTCTTCAATTTTTCCACCAGCAGCTCTGATGGCACTGACACTTTTCTTGATTCTTTCATTGTATTTTGTAATGTCTTCTCCTTCTTTCATTTTCATCTCATCAAACTAACCTCTGAGACTTTCTTCTTTGGCTCTCTTTACATTGTCATCTCCTCCATGTATATCATGTAGTTTCTTCCACATATCATAGGCAGTAGGGTAGTCCTTGACTTCATCAAATTCTGAATAGCTGAGTGAAGAAGCTATATTAATCATCATTATGTTATGATTCTTTATGTCTACCTTCTGATCCACAGACATAGGTATCAGTGGTGCCACATACTTGTGATCCAAGAATTACAAACCAGTATCTCCAATAGTAGATAAATGTAGCCCCATCAAGTCTTTCCATGCAAAAAAGTTGTCTTTGTTAAGCTTGGGGATCTCCCTTCTATAAGACATCTCTGATCTTTAGCTTAGGCCTTGAAACCTTCCCTAAAAGCACCAAATGCTCTAATACCAATTGTTGGAAATGGGTTGAGTAACTAAGAGGGGAGGGGTGAATTAGTTACCAAAAAAAATCCAAGTCCCTTAGATGTCTTAATCAAACTTATCACTGTTACTTGGTTAACAAAGATATTCCTGTTAACAAAGAAAACTTAAGATATTAACTGTGATTATGATTTAGTGATTAAGTGTAGAAACATAAAGCATAAAAAAAATATGTACACAGATGACACAAAGATTTAATGTGGAAACCCAATTTGGGAAAACCACCAATTACAACTAGTTACTGTTTTTCACTCTTCTAAAGTGAGCCCTATTAGGAGCCAACCTTGTTAAAGGTTACAAAACACACTGTTAGGTGTGACCCTATTAGAGGATTTAATCATTCTATAAGGAGTGGCCTTGTTAGAGGTCTTTAAACACTTCAATGTAGAGATTTAACCTTGTGAGAAGATTTATGAAATACTGTTAAGTCTACTCTGTAAAGATATTTGGATCAATGCTACAATCGTTAGAGAGTAACAATGGATTGAAATGTTTGATGAAGAAACTATCTTTGCTGATTCAGGTCTTTGTTTTGGTTTTAAAATGGATCCTCACTGATCAAATATTCTATTGCAGCTCTATCTAGATGTTCTATCCTTAATCAGAATCCCATCTGATTTCACCTTCACTCTTCATATCAAGACTTTGCCATATATTTCTGCATATCACTTCTCACTAATTCAATCCAAAATTGACCTTGTATATATATGATAAGCCTTGTCAAGTGAGCTTGAATAACCTTCCAAATAAATAATAAAACTTAAGTCTTTCAGCTACATTTAACCAATTAAACATAAAATGTAAACTAGTGTGGGTTGGCTGACACTAAATGCATAACTCAGTTAACACTATAATCCTTCAATGCCTGACCATTACTGTATTGCCTGAGTGAACTCGGCTAGAACTAAAAATCACTTTGGTCTTCTTCAATGCCCGAGAGAACTTGACATACACTGACTATGCTTGGTTTAGGTATAGAGATTTATGTAACATCACTACATTTGTGTAAACATCAATGACAATACACAATTGAATAATTGTCATCGACATCCATATCCTGAAGCATCTCTGGACCCAAAACTACTCAGCCCTCTAAATGATCCAAAATTAACAAAGTATGAAACAATCTTTCATATAATGATTGAAAATGTGGCATGCCAAGAGAACTATGATACCTATTATTATAAGAAAACTCAACCAAGTACAAATATTCCTCCCACCTCATCTGCCGATCCATCATGTACATGTGAAGCATGTCCTCAAGGACCTGATTCACCCCCTCTATCTATCCATCTATCTCTGGATGATAAGAAGAACTAAAATTATGATGTGCACCCAAGGAATGTTGAAGAGATGTACACAATGCCAAAGTGAACACTAGATCTCTATCAAGGCTAATCCTATGAGGAATCCCAAGCAACTGAACAATATCCTCTAAGAACACATGCGCTACTGAGGAAGCAATATATGATGCCCTCATGGGTGAAAAGTAAGCCACCTTGGAAAACTTATCCATTATCACCATAATAGCATCATGGCAATGTGATGACATAGGCAACCCTATAATAAAATTGATGGATATGGTATCCCATTTCCACTTGGGAATGTAATGTGTCTGTAAAAGACTCATAGGACGTTGATGCTCCCTTCACTCTTTGATACTCAAGGCATCAAGCAACAAAATCAGAAATATCACGCCTAATCCATGACCAAAAGTATAATTTTCTGAGGTCTGTATGCATCTTCTTGACGCTAGGATGTGTGGAATATGGTGCATGATGTGCTTCTAACAAAACCAAGGAACCAAGATCCCTTTAAACTAGTACATAAATGTGCTCAGAGTGCTGCAAATTCCATCAGACTCTAATGAGTATCCTAAAAAATGCCCAGCAAGGGTACGTCCAAAATCAATGTCCGCTCTAACCTCTTGTTACAATGAATCACTAGGCAAAACCTCAAGGATCTAGCCAAGCAAATCCACACCCAAGGAAAAAAACCAAAATCTCATTGTATGCAAAATAGATGTCAACTATGATAAACGAAATACTACTATTAATAAGCTAATAAATCTATCTAAATGCAACCCAATGAAGAATACAAATAATCAAATGAAATAAAAGAACAAGCTTTACCTTCACCTACCCTTTACAGCTTGTCTCCATTGTTATCCTAGCTTTGATTTCTTGATCTTTGAGCTCTCAGGTTTCCAATGAAGCTCCTTAGCCAAGATGTCACCAAAGTGTGGAGATTTTGAATGAATGTATGCAAAATGCAACTAAATAGATGATGGAATGGTGTGGAAATGCTTGGATTCTTGATGTGATTTGCTGGAATTCTAGAATATGATTGCTGGAATGCTTGAATGCTTGAATGCTTGAATGCTTGATTACCTATCAGATCACAAAGGGGGAATGAGGCTCCTATTATAGGTTTTTGGAGGACCTAAGCCTAGGTGGCATGATCCTAGGGTTGAGATTGAAAGGTGAAAGATCCTAGGGTTGCTATTGACTTGGTTGAAGGGGTTGATAGGAAGGGGGATGTCGTTAGAATATGAGAGAAAGAATAGAGAGGATGTTCCTCCTACTTTGACATAGAGGAGAAGAAGGTGGAAGGGTAAGACACATGTCAAGTGTCTCACAAAGACCATGGAGAGGAAAGAGGAAGGAATTTTTCCTCATGAGGAATCTTGGTACAAGTGTCCCATAAGTCATCTTGGACTCTTTGAGGTGGCTTGAGAAGCTCCTTAGGAATAGGGACTGCTTCTTGAATTGGTGTAGGAGAAGACATGTGGTCATGAGACCAAGTCTTATGAGGCCACATAGCCCTTAGGAATAGGACATGTGTAGGTGAGGATAACAATTTATTAATAATTGATAATAATTAATTATTTTAGCCAAGGTGATGTGTTAAGTGACTAGGTCTATGAGGTGGACTAGGAAGCTTAGTCATATTTAGTGACTGTGTAATTAATCACTTAAATAAGACTAATTTAGAAGACTTTGGATAAGAAGAATAGACTATAGTGAATGTATTAAATAAATTAAAATAATTTACTTAATAAATAGAAGAAATAAATATTTAATTAATTCATCAATTCAATATTAATTAAATAATAAATATTTAATTAATTAATTAGTGAAGCCATTTTTTAGTGTATACATTTTGTCCCTCTTTGAAATAATGTGCTGGTCACATTGTTTCAAAGAAAAATCAAGCTTTTTGCCCCTGCCCCAGACAATGTTGATGAAAATGACCTATGCATGCCCCCTCAAGAGATTGATTGACAAAATTGATGACTGTGGTTTTTTTTTTATTTATAAAGTTTCAATTAATCTCACGAAAAGATGCAGAAGAAAATGGGAGAAAAAATGGGGTGAAACAGAAGGATTTTGATAGGTAGGGTCCACATGGCATGCAAAATGGGTCCATAGGCTATATATAGGGTCAAAGGGTCCATGATAGGATTATTATGCACACTTTTCATTTGGAGATTGGAGCTTAAAGAGATAGGAGAGAAGAGCTGAGAAGATGTCATTCCCACTATCAGATCACCGTTTTGAGCGAGTCAGACACTTCCAGAGGCCGCCGGATTCTAGAGAGCCAGTAGGTGATCTATCCAGCCTTGTCAAATTGATTCAATTGTGCATGTTAGATAGAATTTGTAGCATGTTTAGGATAGATTGAATCATAGGTTTAGATGAGAAAATTTGATGATTTTTGGTCTAAAACTAGATGCACAGTTGTGGTGCCTCAATGCGCAGCAACAAAGGATGTATGTGAAAAATCTGCACATCTATTTGGGGATCCGGCGCATACATCAGATGAGATATCTGATGCTGCACATGTGATTAGAAAATATCTGCATTGGTTCAAAATGCACAAATATTAGGGGGTCCTACACAAGCATGTTTCTATGCTGCACATATGTTAAAACTGCGCAAGCATTTGTCTGTGCTGCACATTTATGGAAAGATTAAATTTGGATAAGGCAAATTAGGTCAAACTTGATAGTGATAAGACAATAGGATCTAGAGTTGGATGTTAATCTATTTGATGTCAAGATAGGAAACATTGTTGCATGGTCACTAGTAAACCTGTCTTGATTGGTAGATAATTGATAGAAATCATTTGTTGATACATGTGATAAACATGTTTTTCATTGATAGATAGATAGGATAGATAGATCAGCTAGATTAGACTCTGATAGTTTGATTTATTGGTTATTGATGATAGGAGGATATTATGAACATTTTGATGTCACGGGAGAGATATCCCATTACACAGAGTCTGAGATCGGCTCTATCAGAGACCGATAGGGTATTGATCGGGGTGACCGAATTATATCATGCCATCCATACACCAAAGATTCAGGCAAATCTAGGTTTGCTGACGGTGCTAGTAGAGAGATGGCACTCGAAAATGAGTACATTTCATTTGCTGACAGCTGAGATGACCATGACTTTGGAGGATGTATATCACATCCTTCAAATACCCATCACCGGAGAGCTAGTGCATTATGACTGGTACGATGGGTTGACAGAGTGCAAAGGAGTATTTAGCAACGAGGACATAGATGAGGCCAAGATCAGGTGGGAGGACATGGTAGCATTGTATGAGCCTCTGCCAGTTGTATTAGCTAGAGAAATAAGAGGATACATCTGTCCCGATCAAAGATCACATGGTTTCATAGTTGGATGGGGGCAAACACTATATAGAATGATGGATGAGGGGATCCATTTTGCTTGGGGAGTCTATTTATTAGCCCATTTATATCATGATCTTCATTAGGTGGTGTACCATGGGGGTGCATCTTTATCAGCTGGGGTTACACTGCTCCATATATGGGCATGGCAACACATTTCCATCACACGACCCACAGCTCTTAGATTTTGGGGTATTGGGAAGCCCTACATATTTCTTTATGCATCGATCCAGTCTCAGCGTAAGCTGGGACATTTAGAGTTTTGGAGGTAAATTTTTTATACTATTGATGCGGTGATATGGAGACCCTACCTGGGGTGTGAGCCTTTGGAGGATGAGTGTAAGCTCGAATATTGTTTTGAGTCACGGTGGTTGATAGGGAAGACTCCCTTTATCTTAGAGAGACAGATGGTGAGCTGGGTTTTTTGACAGTTTGGCCGGATTCAGGGGATGCCCCATGGCATGACAGAGTTTGCAATAGGAGAGGTGAGACTGGGAACCTATGGTGTCATTTGAGATTTTTAGGCAGGAGTTTTTGGACATGCCATTCCAGGCATGGTTGATTAGATAGGGGGTCGTAGACCCAGGTATGATGGCTGAGTATGAGAGGTATTTGAGGGATCACCCAGTCCCTAGATTGACAGGCCTCATGGAGAGGCCACCAAAAAGAGACCCAGGGGATGAAGGCCGAGGTCAGGGATGAGGCCAAGGGGAAGGTAGAGGTGATGATGATGATGAGGGAAATGATGGTGGCAATGCTCCTCATAGAGGGAGGGGTAGACAAGGTCCCAGAATGAGAGGTGGAGGTGTACAACCATGGGGTTTGATGCCACCTCTAGCACAGAGACCAGTAGGTGCACCAAGATGGCCACTAGTACATGCATAGGTACAGATACTAGCATAGGTCTGATACAACAATAGGTGTAGATACCAACACAGACACCAACATAGGTACCATTACATCCACAGGTACAACCACAGGTAGGTATAGGTATAGGCATAGGTACAGGCATAGTCGCAGGCACATGTACATGTATAGGATGAGGCTAACATGATATTAGGCTAGTGGAGAGTGGTACATGGCCCTCAAATATAGGAGGATGAGCCTATGCTTGATGCTCGAGATGATATTTAGATGGCACATGAGGAGATGGCAGAGATGGATATCGACAAGCAAGATCCCTATTTACAGAAGGACGTAACAGATGAGGAGGAGATAGATGTGTATGTAGTGCTAGTCAAATTAGTCATGTTACAGGTACAATTTGATCGTGTCTATGGACTAGAGAGATGGGTGGAGATGTTAGAGGAGGAAGTCACAGAGGCTAGACAGAAGTGGGATACTAACATAGAGTGGTTAGGGGAGGTGGAGATCTTACTGGATGAGTTGGAGTCTATGGAGTCATTGGGTCCGCATACAGATAGCTTGCGGTTGATGATGAGGGCTAGTAGGGAGATCACCTACTGGAGAGAGGCATACAGATAGGAAGCTCCATAGGATTAGTGGATAGGGAGCTTCAGAGAGAGCTCATATGGAGTTAGGGCCACAGTTCATCAGAGACATGGGTCATAGGGTAGCAGAGGCACATCATCACACCCACCCAGACCACCACCAAGTTCTATGGGTTCATCAAGAGTAGGGCATTCTATTGCAGCATGCAGACATCAACATACAGAGTCTGGGGGAAGTGGTTCTTAGCTTTTTGATATATACCTTGTATTGTATGGCTTAATTGTATCATTATTGTACTATTATTTTAGAATTGATGGACACTTTATGGACACATGGTTATTATATGAGATATCCTTGGACATTTTGAACATGCTATTTTTGCTTTATGGACTCTTGATGATGGAATTTCTATATGACATGATTCTATGATGCATTGCTTATGATGATTTATATATATGTGGATGCAAAATGATTATGATTAATCTCATAATGATGCATTGTGACTAAATAAATAAATAGTGAATAATGTTAATGAACATAATGGAAGACAAAATGATAATAATGATAATGAATGATATGTAATAATGATATAAAATGAAATGTATAATAATGGTAGTAATGTAATGACCTATATTTTGATGAAATGAAAACTTGACAAGCATCTAGGTATAATTGAAACAAGATGACCTGAGTTTCATTTGCATAACAGACAAGGAATACCCCCCCCTCCACCGGGGAACAAATATTTGGAGTTGAGGTATGTGTGGCGCATCACCGTCAATCGAATTTATATTACAACATGATTTATAATGTTGTTAATGCTTATGGAACAGATGAAGGCTCTTATGCACAGACACCCCAATTATTTGTACCTTCGACTTCATTGGAAAATATCCCACAAACAGCAATCAAAGAAAATATCATGTTCCATCTCAGCTATCCTTATCAATGACATATTTGGAGTTTTTAAACTCATGTCAAAGATATCCTAGAATATCATAGGAAACATGATGACAAATGAAATCCAGATATGAATGCATAATCTTATAAAAAATCATTCTAACATTCTTGCCATGAATATACATTTCTTTGCCAACAGATAGTGTTAGGTTTGTTGATCAGTTTGGTCGATACTGATGTTGTTGCAAATATATAGATAAATAGTCATATTTTGAAAGATGTGTCACAACTTATGAATCATGATTAGAATAGCATTGTGTAAGAATTGTTGATTGTGTTTGCTTGTCTAGTGAAAAATACTTTGTTTTGTCCTCTAAGAGTTGTGACTATCATAGATCCACTTCCCAAACTAGGTCAAGGACATGCCCCCAGCTAGGTGATAGAATGACTTATTATGGGTAAAGAAAGACACACTAGACTAGGGTGGAGACCAGGATAGTAGACTAAGCTATGATGGGGTTTTATTGGGGATTTATACAATGGATAGGAATCATGGATTGGCCATTTTATTATGATATGTACAAGGAAAATAGTGACTGTGAGAGCCACTTTATTATGGGTATATACAGATGGGAAAATATGCTAGAAGAATCCTAATAGAGGGAGGAGCTAACTTGTCGCAAGTGGTGCCTGTTTCCAAGTTTTCACCACATGCTTTTATTGCAATTTTCTTGTGATTTATTTGATTTTATTTATTTATTTGTTGATTTATTTGATTTTTTGTCCCTTGCACTAGGACTTCATGCATAAAAATTATTTAGGTACATGTTGTTAAGAGGCTCATCCAAGGGATCTCCCTTAGACATGGACAAATGATAGGCTCCATAACCATAGGCTGCTGTAATCACAAAAGGACATAACCAATTAGGCTCAAACTTTCCCTTCTTTTCATGATGCTACTAGTTTTTGTGACTCTCACAAAGAACCAGATCACCTACCTGAAATTCTCTGGGTTTCACTTTACTATTATAATAACAAGACATCCTTTGCTAATAGAATTTCAAATTATCAAAGGCTCTTTAATGACATTCATCCATCAATTCTAATTTAATTAGTCGTGCAACTCTATACTCTTCATCTGGAATCAAATATTTTAGGGACACACGAAGAGAAGGTAACTCGACCTCAAGGGGCATGACAGCTAGTTTAGACCCATAAAAAAGGGAATACGACATGGCATCAGTGGGAGTATAGATGGAAGTATGATAAGCCCATAGGGAAGGATTCAATTGGACATGCCAGTCATGACTAGCATCATTGACAGTCTTTTGAAGTATTTTGACAATGGTTTTATTAGACACCTCAGCTTGGCCATTACCCTGAGGGTAAAAATGGTAGAATAATGGTGGGAGATATTGAATTTGGCACATAGTTCATCTATATATTAATTTTGGAACTGCTTCCCATGATCTGTAATGAGGTGCATAGGGATGTCATATTGACAAATGATATAGTTAAGGATAAACATGGAAACCTATTTTCCTATGGCGGTGATCAAGGGAAAAATTTCAATCCACTTGGTAAACTACTCGGTGGTGGTTATAATGAACTTATGGCCATTAGAAGATGGAGGTTGAATTGTGTCCATGAGGTCGAGTCCTGACTGACTGAATGGCAATGTAGTTGTAACAGGATCATGTTGTTGTGCTGGTGCATGAATAAGATTCCCATGTATTTGACACTTCTTGCATCTCCTAGCAAAGTGAAAGGAATATGTTTCCATAGTAGGCCAAAAGTAACCCATACACATGAGATTCTTATCCAAGGAAGGACCACTTGAATGTGTTCCACAAATACCCTCCTATATGTCTCTTAAGGCAGTTTGAGCTTCATCATGTTCAAGACATCGTAAGAGAGTACCGTCAAGACCTCGCTGATATAGGGTGTCAGATATTAGGAGATAGCGGGAGGTTTTGCGGAGGAAGGTTCACTTTTGGTTTCTAGATAGGTTAGGGGAAGGATATTTTCATTTAGGTAGGAATATATTTTTCCATAGGTAGGGGAATCTTGTTCGATAATATGACATATGATACTTGTATCGAGATCATCATATGTAGGATAAGCCAAAGATTCCACCAAGAACTCAAAACAGGCTTTTGTATCTTCCATATCAAATAGAGAAGCAATTGTAGCCATAGCATCCATAGCTTTATCTTCATGCGTTGGGATTTTCTCAAAGGTAATAATTGAAAAATATTACTTAAAGTCATCTACCATGTGTTTATATGGTAACAACTTGTCATCCTTGGTTTTATATTCATTATTAATCTGATTGATTATTGCAAAGCCATTTTCAATTCGATCATCAAAGCTTCATACTCAGCTACATTATTTGTACAAGGAAAAATTAATTTGTAGGACTTTGGTATGGTATATCCTTGTGGTGTAACAAATAACACTCCAACTCCTGAACCATGCTGAGTATAGGATCCATCAAAATATAGCCTCCATGTTTGTGTAGATAATGCTAGGATATGGGCATCCAAATTTTTTTTATGGATAGGATGATCATCTGTTAGTGGAGCCTCGACTAATTGATCAACAATTAATTTCCCTTTGATAGCCTTCCTATCCACGTATTCAATATCAAATTCACTAAGCAACATGACCCACTTAGCCAATCTTCCCATTAATGCAGTCTTGCTCAAAAGATACTTCAAAGGATCAATCTTTGCAAGAAGCTTGATGGAATGAGACAACATATAATGCTGCCACTTTTGTGAAGCAAAGACTACCGCTAGACATGCTCACTCAATCAGTGAATAGTTGAGCTCATATCCCACAAGGGTGTGACTGATGTAATATATATCTTTTTCTTTTCCCTCTTGATCTTGTTGGGCTAAAAGAGCACCAAGAGAGACTTCTGTAGCTGAAATATAGAGCAAGTGTGGCTTTCCTGGAATCGGTGACATAAGGGTGGGAGGATTTCCTAGATATTGCTTGATCTTGGTGAAGGCTTCTTCACACTTATCATCCCACTTGAATAAGATACTTTTATGCAATAGATGCTGAAAATGATGACTTCTATTGGCTAATTGAGAAACAAATCTTCTGATTTATTGAAGGTGCCCTTGTAAATATCTCAATTGATTGATGTTCATAGGTGAAGCCATTTCCATGATTTCCTTGACCTTTTTTGGATCCACTTTTATGCCCTTAACTGAGACAATATATCCTAACAGTTTTCCCGATGTAACCCCAAATGCACACTTCTTTGGATTGAGTCTTATCTGATACTTTTCTGTTCGGGTGAATATCCTATCCAACACTCTTAGATGACCTTCTCTATTCTTGGATTTGGCTAAGATATCATCAACATAATCTTCCATTATGGTATGCATCATGTTGTGAAAGATTGTGGTCAAAGCTCTTTGATAGATAGCACCAGCATTTTTAAGCCCAAAAGGCATCACATTCCAGTAGTATGTGCCCCAAGGACATGTAAAAGTAGTCTTGATCTAGTTATAGATGGAAAACCCATCCATTAAGGATAAAATCTCATGCCTAGCTGTTAAATCAACTATAATATCAATGTTGGGAAATAGAAAGTCATCTTTGGGAAAAGCCTTGTTAAGATCTCAAAAATCTATGCAAATCCTAATGGACTTGTCTAGCTTGGACACTGATACAATATTGGAGATCCATTCAGCATAATCAATAGCTTGAATGAAACTAACATCAATTAATTTCTTTAATTCTACTTTGACCATAAGTGCAATGTGAAGATGCATTTTCCTAAGTTTTTTCTTTACAGGCTTGACCCCAGGTGCATTGGAAAAATGATGCATAATAAGATGAGGTTCTAGCCTAGGCATATCAACATAAGACCAAGCAAAGTTGATCTATCTCTCTTTGAAAAAATGTGAAAAGGCTTCTTTTTCTGGCTTTGTTAAGGATGCGGCTATCTTCAGAATACATGGTGAATCCTCTGTTCCAATGTTGAGAGGCAACTTTGGTTCAATAAGTATAGAAGACTATTCTCGATACATATAGTTGGCGAGAGTGTCAATCCTTCCATATTCAGACACCTCAGAGAGGTTTTCACCCTCAGATACATCTTTTATTTTTACTTTTTTAGGATCTAACACTGCCACTGAGTGGTTTTCACCATTAGATCTATTTATTATTTTCATATTTTTACGATTGAAACGATTGGCACTCTCTCCAAAGTAAGCCATGTCATTAATTTCTATTGGGAATCCTAATTTATGATCTCCTAATGGTAGATGATCTATGATTCTAAGATAATCGATAATAGCATCATCATTATCGAAAACATCAAGTTTGGGATAATTGGGAGAATCCCAAACGATAAGTTTGGGGTGGATAAGGGGTATTGGATCATTTGGTTCAGCCTCAAAGGACGAGATGATATTAATAGAAAATTTCTCAAAGTTTATGATTGTATCAACAAGTTCTATTTCCATACTCTCATCCAAATCACCTATCTCAAAATAACTCTCACTTTCCTCACAATCACCAAGAGTAGTATCATGTGAATCTAATCCTAGTGTTTCCATCCTTGGACTCTCCTTCTCATGATAATTGTTATCATAGGTATGAACATCATCAACTACCATATCTTCAGTATAATTGGATAATGAACCCCATTCATAAGTATGAGAATCATCATCATCATCATCATCATCATCATCATCATCATCATAATCATCATTTATAAGTCGGTTAATGATTTCTTGCGCTATCTTTTGCTTCGCTGGATCTACATACATGCCTAATTTTTCTGGAATTGTAATGCAGGAGCTTTAGAAATTTTGTAGAAGGGTGCAACCTTTTCTTTTCCTTTAGGTTCCTTTGGTCCTTCTCCTTTGTATCCTAATCCAGTGGTGCCTCTTTGATAATTTGGATTCTTCTCAGAATTGGTTTTATGACACCCTCGCTTTGCAACCCTATAGGTCCACTTCCTTGATATCCTATCTTTTGTAACAAAGTATATCCTTTGCCATATACATCGGGTGATATACACTCATATTTTTCATCCTCTGGATCTTTATGAAATTTTAGCAAATGATTAGCATTACGCTCAGCTGCCTCTTTTGATATAGTGCCCCCACTTACAAATGTGCCATAAACATGTGTAGAAGGGCCTTTTGATTTTTTTGGTAATCAACGGTTTCCCATGACTTACGAGATAAGGGTAACTCTGTGATACACAAAGTTTGGCCCAAAGTGTATTCCCCCATACTTTGTTCTTTTATGTCTATTTTTATTCCAAAGGATTTAGAAGTTGATGCTTCGTTATTGGGATCAATTGATGTTGGTGGAGAAGATCCAATACAATTATAGGGCACCAAAGATTCAGGTGTTGGCTTCACAGTGTTGCAATATTGAAAAGGATTCAGATCTCCTTTTATGGTTATCTCTTGACCATTATGTGGAAACTTCAAACACTGATGATAAGTTGATGGCATAGCTTGCATAGAATGAACCCAAGGTCTCCCCAAAATAATTTTATATGCTAAATCCATATCCAAGACTTGACAAAGCACATCTTTGACTATAGGAAAAACTCTAATAGGAAGAACAATAGATCCCTTGGATGACCTTTCTTCCTCGTCATAAGATTTAATTGTGATTTTCTTCGTTGAATCTACAACATTTTTAGAAAATCCCAATACAAGGACTAGTTTTAAAGTGCATATATTCAAACCAGCTCCTCCATCTATTAGTACTCTTTTAATTTTATGATTTTGTACAATGCCTTCTATATGGAGTGGAGCATTATGTGGTTGATTAATGGCTAG